>WHYT01016908.1:269601-300623 GCA_009806455.1 Tetrax tetrax
AAAGGAATCTTTAAAAATCATATCTAGTAGGAAAATTATTTTTTACTAGGAGGAAAGAATGACAATTATTTAACATTAGTAGGGATGTGGGTCAGCTAGATGCTGACAAATATGAAGGATTCAAAAAGATCCTAAAGGGTACACTACCAAAGTTGATAGACTAATAAATGAGAAAACCTTTAATTTGTTTTTTTTTTTCTTTTCAGAAGTTACCAATACATTTAAGGATTTATATTTTCTAAAGACGACTAGATTCTTGTGGATAGATTCAAACACAAATAATTTTTGGCTGCTGAAAGAAAAGATCACTTCAGTCCATAAGTCTGCCCAATCTCAGGTTAAAAAGAAAAAAAAACCCAAACCATCCACACCACCATACTTCTCAAAAGAAATGAATCTCAAATAAGCCCAAACAGACTGTTTGAGTACTTGATTTTTAAGTTTTAATACAATTCTAGGTTTAAGCAATCAAAATGAAACAGTAATGAACTGGAAGGCTGAACGTGAAAGATTAAACTTAGGTTTACCCTTTTGGGGCTATACTTGAAGATAGAATTTCATCATTATTTAATTTTTTGTAACTAATAGTTCCTTTAATACAAATTGGATTTCACATTGAAACTAAATAGACGCTATGTGATATATAACACTTCCTAGATTTGGTTCTTAAAGTTTTGATTGTAAGAGTTCAGTGCTGAATCATTAATGTTTGAAACTGCAGTACATGGTTAGTTGCCCTAACAGATTTTCTGAGATGTTCCTGAAATAGTCCATGAATTTGTAAACTCCTTTCAAATAGCTGAAAATAACTGTTATGACTGTAGAAATCTGAGGTGGAGACTGAAAAAAAGATGTGATATTTTGTAATTTTTGAAAATTACAAAAAGTACAATTGCGAGAGCCTGGGGAGCTGTAACAGGAACTACACCTGCTAAATCCAGTTTTCATTAATAAAGTAATGAAGCAAATGTTAATGGATGACAGCTGATGAGCAATAACACCTTTATACATATACAAAATAATCTCTGACATACCGAATTGGTATATTTTTTTTAAAAATACTGAAATTGTGGCCAATGGTAATGATGGCATGACTGAAATACAGCTATTTCTCAATATTATTAGATAATTTTATGCAGTACATCTGACCCTGAACAATTATTTCTTAGCAACTTGGATAAAAGCATTGTGTCATGCATGGAAAGAGTCTAAATAAATGGTGGTGATTTGCAGCAAAACATTGAATCTTGGGAGGTGCCCAACTGAGGTGGTGCTGGGCAGTATGATGTCAGATTTTGTTTATGGTGTTTATTAATGTTTTGGAAGAGAAGTGCAAACTGCACATTAATTATGTTCCACAGGGACTAAATGGGGAGGTGTAGCAGAGGATGGACTAATCACTTTATCACTTGCTGGGCACTCTGAGCTGGTATAATTTAGTATAGTCCAACTAAAAGTGGGAATAAATTCTCCCTGATAGGAAATTTATTTCCTGGGCTTGTATTTGGATCTGTGTTTTATTCCCTTCAGACACTATATATCTATTCTTATGTGCCAAGGCTACTGGCTTTTCTCTTATTCTGGGTGCTGGGGACACTGAATGGTTCTTAAACTACTTGTAGATGATGAAAAGTGCAAATAAAAAAAATCTTATTAATGATGAAGAAAGGAAGCAGATAAATATTGAGGAGCATGACGTGATACAAAAGGATCTGAAAAGGCTGGCAGAGTGGAGACAGGCTGCTGCTGAACCAAATATTACTTTATTCTTTGGGTGCTGTATATTTACAGGGTGTGCTTACTGTCATCCCGTGGAGAATGTGGAGGCCATAGCCACCCATGGAAAAGTCTCACACAAAGGATACAATATGGTACTGTCCTGATTTTTGTAGAAAAATTTCTCTAGTTCTTTTAATTTTGTTTCCACCCCGGCAAGGACCCTCTGCATGGAGGAAACCCTGCCGTTTCATGGGTAGGAGGAGGAGGACGAGGAAGATGGAAAACAAATCTCTGCATGGGCAGACCTCTGGAAGACACTTGAGTTCTTGATCTGGAGAGTGGACACATTTCTCAACTGGAACCCTCTGGACAGTAGGTGTTTTCCTATTGAAAAGAGTTTTAAGGAATTTTAAAGCCTGTGCAGTTGCTCCGCAGCCTTTGGGTACGCACAATGGCAGAGTTGTGGGAGTGACAGTGGAAGAAGCAGTCCAGCTGAGCTGGCTTTCATCAAAGTGGCTCAGGTGTCAACAGCATTGAAGTTGCAGGGTACAAACTTCAACTTTTGCTCAAACCGGTCAAGCTGAAATGTAGCAGATACTTGTTCTCTGACTGCAATGAAATTGGCTCTTTGGGCGGGTGCAGACCAGCACAAGCTTCCTTGCCCTAGATCATGATTTCTGTGCAGAAAGAGTTTAGAAGGGTAAGTTCAAAGGCAGTCCAGGCAGGCAAGACTGGTGCGTTTGAGGCTGCTGAGAACGGTGCCTGTAATTCTAGTAGCATTTAGCACATTGCAATGGAAATGAAAACCCTGTAACATCTTCCGTAGACCCTTAAGATCTTGGAGACAAGACAAAATTCTTATTTAAATCATCAGCTTAAGTTACTTTAAATAAGAAGAGCCCCTTGAAGTAGCTTAGTTATGGACATGCATTTCATCCTCTTGCCCCGGATGTCAGCGTGAAAACTTTTAGGAGAGTAGGAAATGGAGCGGTTGGAGTAGTTATACTATAAACTTCTAGAGGAAGATCTTGCTTACCCACACCTAAAAGGTTCTCTGTTACCAGTGGTTTGACTAGTGAGATGTCTTATTTATTCCTTAAGAGTTTTCCATATTGATTTGGATTAAATGTACTCCTTCTACAAAAATGTCCATCAGGGTGATTAAGGCTTGCATAAAAAGTGCAGTAAATTCTCTCTGGCTCCAAGAGACTCTTTTGCAGTCATTCACCACTGGTGCTCCCTCCCCAGGACCCTGTAAATAAGGTACCATCTGGCAGTTTTGATTCAGTTCCCCTACCTTGTCTGTTCTTTGAGCAAGTGCTGGAGACAACTGCATTTGGTAACTTCAAGGTTGGAAAACTGGAAAAATAGAAGGCACTGGGATGGGGATTGAAATCCTTCCTCCTGCTGCTTCCAGCCTCAGGCCCAAACCAATGGAGAGGCAGCGGCTGGAACAACAGTAAAAAAAGGGGGTGGATTCACATTGTGACAGGTGCCGGGCAGTTACCCTCGCAGAGCTTAAGGGATGTCCACCTAGCAGTGCAGGGGATGTGCTTGAGGTTTCTCTACACACAGGGGAAGCTCATCCAGTATAACACATCCTCTGTGGCATCCTCTGGGCTGCTCACTCAGATCTAGGGAGGGTAGATGTGGTACACTTGCTCTTGATTGCCATGTGGGCCACCACTTACCTGCAGGGGAGTGAGAAAGGAGATATTCATGACCTTCTTTCAACATGAAGATTGCAACTATTCTTTTCCTGGTCCTCTCAAGCCTGGAGTAACCTTGTTCCCTCTTACCTTACAGACATAAGGACCATGAGACTCTGCCTCTCAATCATGAGGGTGGCATTTAATGGGGTGCCTCATCTTTTCATTGGTGGAGAACTCATCAAGCAAACTGTCTATGCCATTGGATTCACTTAGGCATGCCTAAGATGCACTTGACAAGATTTTTGTGTGCCACCAGCACCCATCTGATTTTCTTTTGCTTCTCTGCTGCTGCAGTGCAAATTATATGGCTGAAAGACTTTCATGGTTCTTGGACTCAGATGTATCCTGCAAACTTTAAATGCAGTCTGATTATAAATGCTGCTTCGTTGTCTGATTTAGCATGCCTTTGTTGGGCAAACCTCCTGGTGAACACTGAATGACTCCTTAAGTGAGGAAAAGTGGATTTTAGAGGACAAATTGTTTGAAACATTCGTTGGGGAGCTAGTTTGAAAAGCATAACAGGGGGAAACCATTTTGTGTGGAAGACTTTAAATTCCTGACTAGAGTATATAGCAATTTTCATTTAAGGCTTTATATGTTGTATTATATATAATATATATATTTATTTCTCCTGAAGGGAAGACTTGGGAATTTCAAGCTTTTGAAACAGTTCCATCTGTCAAGTGCATGAGTCCGTAAGTTCTGATTATTGGATCACTACTTTTATGCTGAGCTAGTCTAACTCAGTAAGGTGGTGAAGGTTTTAAACTGGCAGAGATCTGCCTGAGGCAAGCTTCAGGTGTACTGGCATCACAGCTGCCTTGCTGCTTTGCCAGCAGGAAGGTGGTACCATATAGATTGATTAGAAGAACATGGATAAAGGAACGGTAGAGGATTCCAGATAAAATAAACAAATGAAAACTTCAGAAAAAAAGGAAGTTTTTTAAGATCTTTGATTTTTTTTTCTTTTCCTGGAAAGGTGTTTTACTTTGGTTTTATATTGAGAGTTTGCCATCAACTGGTGTGCCAGTTTAGTCTGAAATCACATGACTTGGCAAGTTTTAAACAGGACTACTCCTGCTCCCATGTGAATGTGTTGCACATGAAATCAAAGGCAATTCTTGTGGAAACTATAGATTTATATCAGGTTCTTAAGTACACATAACAAGCCAGGTGAGAATGTGTTTTGTACTGGGTTCTTGATGATATGTTGTAGCACAAGGCATTTGTTAAATTTATATACAGACTACGATTTCTAAAACTTGATGATCTTTAGACTTCATGGTCTTTGATTTGAATCTACCTAAACATTAAGCATTGATATATAATGCTTTGTATATGCAAACATACTTTTTACTTCTGATTTTTTTCCAGTAGCCACAGGGGGGTTACTCGTTACTATCCACATTGCATGCAGGGTGGATAAGAGAAAATAGACATTAGTTGAAAGGAAAGGTTCAGACGGCATATAGTCAAGCAATGGAGCAGGTTGTCCAGAGAGACAGTGCATTCTCCATCCTTGAAGATTTTCAAGACTTGACTGGAGAATACCCTGAGCACCCATATCTGGTCCCATAGCTGAACCTACTTTAAGCAGAAGATTGGACCTTTTGGGATGCCTCCCAAGCTAAATTATCCTAGGGTCTTATAATTATTACCTGTTAGTTTGTCCAGTCTAATTAAAAATTATTATGGGAAGTATTAGATGAAGGTGGAGGCCCTTTCCCAAACTAGAAATCCTTTATAAATATGGGAGGGCAGCTGGGACACTGTCATTGCTTGATGAAGATTGATGTTCAGGAAGACATGTTTATAAATCATCAGGATGGGAGCTGAAATCCCTCTGACACTGGTTGAAATGTGATTTTACATGTTCTTAATGTAGTTCTTCAGGCAGATTGGACAGGGCCTAGGAAGGAGACCAGTGGTTCAGCTCCATTCCTCTTCATTTCTTGGCCTCTTCAGGGCAGCAATGCAGAGATTAACCAGTTGTGAGCATTTTAATTGGGTTTACATATTAGTAAAAGTGAGGACAAACCAGGTAAGCTGAGGTTTATGCTGACAAACTCTCTACTGTGTTACAGTTCCCAGGCAAACCCTGGGACTTTTTTCTTTGAAGTCTTACAACATTATGAAGAAACTTCTTGCCTGCTTTTGGGTCTTTGCTGCCAGTAAAAAGGACATTCAGATCCCCTTCTCAAGGTTTATTCCCCTTCCATTTTGCTTCTGCCCATTGAGCTACAACTTCCACTTCTCTTGGCAACACTTTCAGATCTCCTCCTTCTCCTTCCTCTGGCACTGCAGGCAATGCTAATGAACCATTCGCTGAGAACAGCTTTCACAGCATCCCAAATTATATCTTCAGGGAGCCGTTTGGGAAGCCCAGTGCTCCTCCACTTCTTTTCCAGGTTTTCTTGCTTAATCAGAAATCTCTATCCTGAGCACCCATCCAGAACTCTCACACTTATTTTTTTCTCCAAAGGGTAAGTTAACTCCAGCTCTTACCCCACTGACTTCAGTGGATTTACCATTGGAACATGAATATCTTATTGTCTTTCACTTCTGAGTACCACTAGTACTAAGACAACTGCAGTTTTATGAGCTCTGTGTTTAGTGAGTGCCATTAAAAAGGAGTGTTTTAGTGCCTTCAGATATTTGAGCTTTACTGTGGTATTTGTAGTATCTTCTGTAGCAAGAACAAGAAGTACTGCAGTAAAGACAAAATTTGAGGTACCATAAACGTTAAATTTATTTTAAAAGACCCATTGCAGGATGACAAGAAAGATATACTTAATATTTTAGTCTAGAAATATAAAAATTGATCCAAAACTATGTCCCAGTAAAATGAGAAAGAAGTAACATTTTTCTCTCAGAGAAGTTGCCTCTTGTGTGAATAAGTTACCTCTAAACCTTGCAGTTTTTAGGTTATTCCATGATTAGTGACCTTTGGTGGCAGTACCATAGCTTCTTTCTATCGACCCAGTCTGCTGGTAGGGGAAGATCACCTTTCTGAGGACCTGACCTTGTCACATGCAGAGGAGCATGCACCTCTAAACTGGGATTGCTCCAAATCTGAAGGAAAAGTGCATTGTCTGAGGCATTTAACTCAAAGCTCTGAGCAACTGAAACTTCTGTTAATTTAATTTTGAAGTATAAATGGAGCAGCTTCAGATGTTTAAAGTTGGCTACCAATACAGAGGGCCTAATTTCTAAAGCTGCTGGCATAGGTGGAAACTTATAGAAAATCACAAGACTTTTGAAAATTACAAGGTATTTTGCAAATGTTCTTCATGAGAGGATTTTTTGCATATATTTCTTCTTTGGAGGGAAGACAAATTAGTTGGGCTAATAATGAAAACCAATCCTATTTAGGAATAAATTGCTGCCATACAGCCAAAACTCTCTCTTTGTTGATGAAAGAATAGAGCTACTTTGGTCACAAACCCTTGAAGAATTTGTGGTATTTTTCCACCTATGGTAATGAATATGTGAGGAAAGAAGAAGGGAGCTAGTAGTCCTGTAGTCCTCCTTCCCTTTGCTGCTAGTGCCCTTGGGCGCCACAAATGCCACTGTGCCCTGCAATGCAGCTGTGAGTGCAGCTGTGCGTCCTCCGATTTAGATCTTTGTCTTCTGCTTCAGCCTTCTGTTGCACTGATACCGCCTGGGCATGTTGGCCTCTGAGGATCAACACGCTGCTGTTTGCCTGCCTCCTCAGCTACAGCCCATGCCATGATCAGCATCCAGACAACCATAAGAGCATGTGTTAGCAATTGGACAAGTTTAGTAGTGAATGGTGAACCCTGTTATGCATGTTTGGCTTCCTTTGGTGGGCTAGGAGTTTGCCACCTTTGTTTTTACCCAGAGCTAAAATGCTATGAGACATGGTCTGCATGGAAATGCAAAAAGGCTGTTGCAGTGCCTCACTGCTTCAAGGACTGAGTAATGTCATTAGCAGTCCCCTGATGCTAATGTTTCTGTAAAAAGCAAATTAAAACAAAATTTGATTGTAGAGGAACATTTTATAAACAGAGTACTGATTTCCATTTAAATGTATTTGTAGTGTCAGGAGAGGGACTAAATCAAAGGATCTCTCCTGGTTTGAGTTAGCAAGGTGGCTCCTCTTGTGGTGATTTTAATTCAAAGTGACTAGAAAATTTTGGTGCTCAAATGAATACATTTTAGAAAGGCCTAATTGTCAGAACAGAGGTACAGAGCATGTTTTGGAAACTAGACAGTTAGGGGCATCTCAGAAGATGCTTAGTGAATCTGCCACCCTTTAATGAAAAAACTAGTCCATAGGCTTTTGAGGAGAGATATCTGTATTTCCTTGTTTATATACCCAAATTAACCACACAATTTCTCTACAATCCTTTTGTAAGGAATGACAACACCATTTGTTAAAAAAAAAAACCATTGCAGGGAAATGACAAAGAGTATACTAGAGGCCCAGAGAGAGTAGCCGGGTACCACAAACGGCTGTTAGGTGAATGTGCAGTACAAACACATTTGAGAACTTCTGTAGGTATATGGGTCCTGGATAGCAGCACTGATGCTTTTTAAAATTATATAATACGGTTATGTGTAAAACTATTTAAATATAGTTATGTGTCCTAAAATTAGGAAACACAGTAAATGGAGATGGTGTTTGAATGGTGTACCAGCTTCTGCATTTCAATGTTACAGTGTGCTTAATCATCCTCAGTCATTAAGGAAATTCTGTATGTGAGTGTGTCTGTGGGCATGCATGCACATTTGGCTCTTTCCAGAACCCATCTGGTTGACTCTGATGCTTTTTCAAAGGGTGTAGGGTGTCTTTTAAATCTCTGTTATGCCACATTTATTTTATTTGCTTTTTTTAAAAGGAAACATTCTTCTTTTAAACTTAAAAAAACCCCAACTTTTGAAAGCGCCTTTCCATAAAGCTTAAGGCTCCTTTGACACGCTTTAAAGGTTCAAAACAACTGTAACAACAAAAGCAAAACCAGAAATTTTCTCAGAATTGGAATATGGAGAAAAATAATTTCATTGCAGTCACAAATCTCAGCTGTATCGTCCTCTCAGCCCTGTTCTTTTCCTCTCCCATTGGAGGCCTGAGGAAAGAAAGGTGCTTGCAACATGAAGGAGAGAAAAACTAGTTCAAGTTAATATTAACCAAATGTGAGAGGAGAAGCAGGGAGTGATTTCTGAAGTCTGAAATGCTTTGTGGAAAGGACTGTGACACCTTCTTCATCACCAGCAAATAGAAGACATTTTAGCCTGGTGCTGCTTCTGAGCAAGTGCTGCTGTAGCAAGGCTTTGGTTTGAGAATCTCCCATGTCCTACTGGAGGGAATTTATAGTATGAGCATCAATTCCATCCAATTCTTCTGTCAAAGCCTTCCCAAATTCTTGTGTTTAGAGGCCGGGAAGCCCTACGGTGACCTCCTAAATAAAGCAAGTAGTGGAATTCAGTCCTCTAATGTCTGCATAAAGTCCTTAGCTTCTGTTTGAGCATAGGCTTTAGTAGACATCCAGTTTTGTTTTAAACACATCAGATAATCAGACATCTACCATATACCACAGGAAGCTGTTCAAATAGTTCTCTCTTCTCTCTAAAAAGCATGCATTTCATGTTGTATTTGAACATTTCTAATTTTAGCTCCCTGGTGTTTCGTATCTCATTATCCAAAGATGTTATCATGCATTTAGCATCAGGCTTAGATGAGATCACTGAAGCACCTGTTGCCCCAGCTGCTCATCCACCCTCTTCCCAGAGGTTGCTGCCCACCAGAGCAGGAATGGCTGAACGTCTCCTGAAATGATATGGTTTACAATGATAAACTCATCCTGGGCAGCAACTTGCAAAAAACGAAGACCGAACTGGTTCTTGCTGCAGCCATACACTTTGATCTGCTGCTGCACACATATAAATATTTTAATGCAGTAGACTGAAGTCCCTCTTATCTCCACGGACACAGTTATGATCAAACCTCTTCCTAACCTATTCTTCGAACAGACTGACCTCTGAATCTTTTGCTCTAAAATGTGCATTTGAGACCTCAAATCAATTTTGTAACTCTTTTCTGAGCTGTATCTCAACATGAGACTTGGATAACTATTCCTGGACAATCATTCTGTGTTAATCTACATAGACCTCTCCTCAGTGAAAAAAAAGGGAAGTCCTTTACACAGAGGCTTCTTTCCAAATAAAGTTCCTAATCCTATGTGACCTGATGCCAGACTCCTCCAGAAAAATGTGGGTAATGAAGCTTTGATATTTTAATCCCCCATTTAAATACCTCTGAGAAACAAAACCAACAAAAACAAACAAACAAAAAAAAGCAAAATGAGGGTAATTTGAATTACCTTTTTTATTTTTTCCTTTGTTTTTCATTGCTGTGGTGGAAAAAGTGAACAGAATACAGAACTTCAGCACTGTAAACACATTTTTATTTGATTTTTAAAGAGAAGTCCTTTCTTCCAACAAGGAGCTGGCAGTTCAAAGCAGGATATTAGGACTGTTTGTTTCCATGCAGAAGTTCACTGGAGTAGCTGTAATACATTGTGTGACCAATTAATATGTATGAGGAAATCCAATATATGCATGCAAAATCTCATTGTTTTTATGGCAGCTTGTTATGCAGCAATTCAATGAAGTCAGCAGTGTAGTCTGAATTCAAGTTACTTTGCAGTGGATTGGAAATCAGGAGAAGTCTGAGCTACCTTGCATTGCTGGAGTAGGTGAAGTTCATTAATGTTCATTTTGGGAATGACTTAATGATGAGAGGTTGATACATTGCCAGCTCGTAAAGTCAGCTCAATATCAACTCATTAGTAGGAAGCTGAACTCTGTCTGAGTTGTTCTGAGACTTCTACCTCTAACAACACTTAAGGGAGAATCATAATTTTATTAAAAGAAAAAAGTCTTCGATGTAAGAAAGAATTTTTAAAAATAGGATGAGAGTTTATAGAAGTAATGTTGGAGTTGCCTTGAAATTATTTTCCAGGAAAGCTCTCACCCTTAAAAAATATGTCATGAATAACAAGGCATGTCAATGTCTTTCTTGTGCTAACACAAAATCACTATTCTTTGTAACTACTAGAAGCTGCTTGTGTAGAAGGCCTGCTATCTCATACTTTTAGATCTAGGAAATTAACACTGAATTTAATTTAAAACAAGTATACAAAAACAAATCAGTAACACTATATCAAAAGCACATACTACATCTGGTCTCAATCAGTTTATGTACAACATTCAGCGCACTTGAAAGCATACCTCCCACAGCACCATCTCCCAGCACGCTGAGAGCTTCCAATGCTACCTTCCTTGCTTTCTTTTCCTCATTTAGAGTGTGTTCTTTCAGAACAGACAAATAAACATACTTCATTTTAATGATTCACATTTTCCATAACCTTGGATCTGAGGCACTGGCTCCACCTTTTTTTTAAGCTATTCCTGCGTTCCTTTATTTGTCATCCCAGGCACCAAACAATGTGATCCATAAATCCCATTGATCTGCCATGTACTTTGCAGCTCCTAAGACATTTAGACCCCATAGACTCACATCTCTTTCCAAACATGTTATTTGGGGAACCCAAATACCTGAGATTATCTTTTAATTGTTTGTTTAACCAAAGTACTGATTTATTGACTTAGTTTTGTCTGTTCTCATTTATCTGCTTAAACAAGCAAGAAATACTGGAAGATAACAACATTGTTGATTGATTTGGCTGTGTGACGTGTGATGCAATCCATATGGGCCACAACGTCAGCATTAGGTTTGCAATCACAAGGAGTCATCTCCAAAATCTCGAGGAAGAGGAAAGCTGATGGTGCTAGGAAGAAATTCAATTCCTGTAGTAAAGAATAATTTGTTTTGGTTTATTTACCCCAGTGACATATAGGAAGGCAATGTCAGTAAATCAGCTGACAGCGAAAAACTTAGCTCCAAAAAAATAATTACAAACTAGGATCTGACAGTTTCATGCCTGGTAGTTTAAAAATACTAATAAAAATGGGAAAACGTGTGACAGGAAACTGATTTATACAAAACCCAGCAAACCTCTGTTACTTGTAATGTGCAGTTTTCTGACTCTGAGAAATGATCCCTGAGAAAAATTCATAGTCTGAAGATTTCATTATCCTGTGGATGTTTTCAGATGTCTGTGCTGAGGTCTGGACTTTGGGGATGGACCCTATTTTTGACCAGCCAAGTGTTTTTTTGCCTCTTAAGTGTGATCATGTTTTTGATGCAGAGGTGTTGCAGTTTCCCTTTGCAGGCAAGCCAAAAGCTGCAGAAGAATTGGAAAGCGAGGAGAGAAGTGGAGCCAGAAAGTCTCAAAGAGAAAACGTGGGAAATTCTTACTGAGTTTTTGGATGATTGTATCAATTTTGAGCACTTTGGAAAAAAAACAATTTTGTTTTGCTCCTGCTATATTGCGTTTGTTTGAGTAGAGCTATTAAAAGTGTGAACATGATCATTTGTGAGGCAGCCTGTGACCCATGCTGCTTTTTCTTGCTTTCTTCACCCTAGTTAAACTTTAAAAGCTTCCCACATTATTGTCAAATGCTTCTTGCAGCTAAGAAGATAAATGCAGCAAATCATCTCCTGTTAACAGGTGAATTACAGGTTCCCCTCCTGGAAGAACCAACAAACATTTTGTGTACAAGGCAACAGTTTGTTTTCATTGCACTTGGACTGGAAAATGCAGACAAACACTGTGAACTGAAACAGTTTTGAGAATAGAAAAATGGGAAATTTAGGAACTTAATGTTTTACTGTGTACCGAGAATGGCTGTCATATTATGGCAGGCACTTTAATGAAGAAATTTGCAATAAACATTTAGGACTGTATTTTCAAGAGAATTGTAACCAACTTTGGTGTATGCAATACACCCAAATACCTGGACCTGTTGGAGTGAGTCCAGAGGAGGGCCGTGAAGATGATCAGGGGGCTGGAGCACCTCTGCTATGAGGACAGGCTGAGAGAGTTGGGGCTGTTCAGCCTGGAGAAGAGGAGGCTCCAGGAAGACCTTACAGCAGCCTTCCACTACCTAAAGGGGACCTACAGGAAAGATGGGGACAAACTCTTTAGTAGGGTGTGTTGTGATAGGACAAGGGGTGATGGTTTTAAAATACAGGGAGGCAGATTCAGACTTGATACAAGAAAAAAAAATTTACTATGAGGATGGTGAAACACTGGCATAGGTTTCCCAGAGAGGTGGTGGATGCCCCATCTGCGGAAACGTTCAAGGCAGGGTTGGATGGGGCTCTGAGCAACCTGGTCTGATTGGAGATGTCCCTGCTCCTTGCATGGGGGTTGGACTAGATGACCTTTAAAGGTCCCTTCCAACCCAAACCATTCTATGATTATATAAAATATTTGCACTGAAGGCAGAGAAAGGTAAGCTAATGAGTCAAAGATATGGTATTACATCCAGACCAGGTAAAGCATGCAGGGAAAGAGGGGCTATGCATTTCTATCCTACAAGCCTCCTCTGTTCTGCGAGTTTTAAATTTTCTCTCATTTGAATAGTCTCATCTAGGCACCTCGGTCTCTTTTAGGCAATAGGAACTACCTAATGATCAGGAACATATTTCAGAATAAGGACATATATGCTTACAGCTATCTTTTCCATGC
The DNA here is from genome assembly GCA_009806455.1 of Tetrax tetrax. Lineage (NCBI taxonomy): Eukaryota > Metazoa > Chordata > Aves > Otidiformes > Otididae > Tetrax > Tetrax tetrax. Next base: position 282,653 of record WHYT01016908.1, read on the forward strand.
CTGAAGTGTGCTGTTTTTCTAGAATAACATAAGGTTGTGATGACAAGTGTTATGGTTTCTTGTGAAATCCAGATGTTTGATGTTGGTGTTAGATGCTATGGATACAGAGCTGCTGTCTCAGCTGAAATGGTACCTGGCTGTGTGAGTTAGGGCTCCAGAAAGCCGGAGATCACGATACTGCCTCGTCTGCCCTGCCACCACCTTGTCTGTAGCTGTTGTGCAATGCAGCCTGCCTTGGCCTCGTATTTCACCTCAGCTTCATCAAATGGTATTGTTTTCTGGTCTGCTGCGGGAGGCTCTCATAATGAAGTTAAATACTGCTTTTCTTAGTTTTGTGAGCTACTCTCTTTGTTCAGGGCAATGCAAGCAGAATCTCCTGCAATTGCTCTGCTGTTTTTCCTTCCTCCTCTCTAATTTTTAACCTTTTCACTATCCCCTGCTGCTTCAGTCGGGTAGAGAATCAGCGCTTCCTGGTCGCTAATGCCAGGCCGTAATGAATGCATGATTTACACTGCGTCACAGCCTTTCTGTCGGATTTGGTTCTGACATAAGCTGATGGGATAAGCCGTCACTTGTCACTCTCACGATGTTTTCCTTGTGAATGGGTTCTTCGGCATCCTTTTGCCCAAAGGACAGTCAGGTGCTCTTCTCTCACCTACTCTGTTTGTTTTCTTCTAGTGCTTATTGCTCTGCTTATGCCTGATGCAGAGAGGCAGTTACGACCCTTTAGAAATTTGCAATAGGTATTAACCTAGGGCACCGACACAGGTATTTTTGTGATCCAAGGAAGACATAAAAACAGCTGAGGTTGGAGGGGGGATGACCATACCCATGAATGAAGCTGGTGCACTGTGGAAACCTTAGCTAATTACCTCTGGATGAAGAAATCGTCAAGGTCCGCTGGCCGAGGCATTGGAGGCTGTTACCTGAGCAGTTCCATGGGCTCTGGGCAAAGAGCCAGCGCAGCTTCCAGCCTCTGCCAGCCCATTAGCTACAAGCTACTAATATGACACATCCCTCACCACTTGTGTCCTCTAAAGCCAGCGCTGGATTCAGTCCCAGATCCGAGCTCCTACATCATGCGTTTTTTTCCAGAATGTCAGGTTTTTATTAGAAACAAACCAGCAGATGCAAATGCCTAACCATTCCTTGCTGCTGAAAAAGCACACACAGTTGATGCTGCGGTACCTGCTTTGGTGTACAACAGTCCTGGTGAGAGGTGTGAGCACACTGGGAACCTCACTATGGTGCTGATGCTACGCCCCAAAGATCTGAGAGACTCTTCCCATGTCACCTTGTGAGAAGTCTGCAAGAGAAAGACGTGGTGGCCCCAAGCCTGCAATTTCAGGGAAATATCTCTACAGGCCCGAACAAGCATTGAAATAAGTGGAGAGGAAAAACAGTTTGGCTAGACTTTGCTTGGCTGAACTGGGAGGGTAACTATCCGCACTTGCTTTCTAATGCTTTCTTGGGGGCAGCAGAAGGCAGCATCCCCAGCACAGCATCCCCTGGCAGCACTAGCAGCAGGAGGAGTAGCTTAATGACCGATACAGTGGGCTTCTGGCTGGTACAATTAACACATTCACTTTCTAAAAGGACACCTCTCCACCTCTGTAAGAGAGCTCAAAGCTATTTTAAGGAGACCTCCACCTTGTCCAGGAAAGCCCAGACAACGCTAAGACCTCCAAAGGTGAAAGGAAAAGCAGCTGAGATGAGTGAACAGAACAGCGAAGGGTCAATAACCCAGCCAGCCAACAAGTACAGCATCTGTCCTACACTGGCCATTAATCTCACGGAGTAATGAGAGTCTGGGGAAGCCCCTTCTTTTCTCTGGTGGAAGGAGGCAGCTGGGCAGAGCCCTGCCAGAAAACCAGTGCTGGTCGGGCCATGGGTGACAGATGCCTGTGGGATGAGCTGAGGTCTCCTGGAGGAAAGCCACCCTGCACCATGGGCCAGGGACTGTGCTGGGGGACCATGGCATGGGCTGGTGGCACTGCTGGGGCTAGGTCACTTTGCTCTGAGGAGGAACGGAGGTGTTCACCAGCCTGCACGGCAGCTGAGACAGGCCAGCCTGTTTCAGCCTTGCAGCCATCTGAAACGCTGCTGTGTCAAAACACGTCACCTTTGGGTTTTGTAGTTTTACTCTCTGTGGACTTGTGGGGTTTTTTAAGGATGAATGAACTCTATGGCACTTACCCAACATTTCCTCTCTGAAAACTACTGCATAGGAAATCTCACAGTAGTGACAGGAGAAAGATGGAGTCTGCACGCTGGCCTCAGACACAGACCTGTCAAACACACACAGTATTTGTAACAGCCTAGTGGTTTCAGCCAAGAGTTGTTTTTTCACCAATCTTCATAACTCAACAAAACCCATTCTACAGACTCCTTCATACCAATGCAAAGATGCCATACGTAGGCACTGCCTGCCTGCCCTCCACCGTGGAGTGACAACCCCATCGGGGTGTGTTGTGCCTCTTCAACTATAAGGTACAAGCCAATTGCCTTCTGTATAAGCAGCAGTGGCAGCAGGTGGCAATAGGTCTCTCACCTGAGGTAACTCTGCTATTAATGATGGAAACAGCTGGGCCCACTTGTGGTCTTTCCATCCTGAGGCTATTTGTAACTGTTCCTCAGTAGGTGGTTGTCAAGTTGGCAGCTGACCTGATGGAGCAGCCTGGGAAAGCTCCTCGGTGATCCTGTGTTGGGCCCTGGGATCCTTTTGTTGCTTTTCTGTTGTGAGTGAAGCTAACCTGGCTATGATGGGGTGAGATTTGCCCCTGTACTCTATTTTGCCAGCTCTGTTGCATCTGTTTGGATGTTCAGCAGGGGCACAATAACTGATAGTAAGCATGCAAATAATGTTTTAACCTTGTACAACTGTTTTGCAATAGGTGACCATGAACTAAGAAAGGAAGGTATTCGATCCATACACTATTCCAGTTTTCTCTGTACACACCTGTGTTGCTATCTAACCTTGCTTTAGATTTGCTGGTTCCTAAAGTCCTTTAATATCTGAACATGTAGGTTTATATTCAGGAGCAGGCTTGGTGCATAGTTTTTTCTGTGCCATCATGATTTTCAGCCCAGGACAAGGGTAATGTATGTTGGTACCAGTTTCAGTTGACTTGATAAAATTAACCTCTAAGCTTGAACAGCTTGGTAAAGGCTATGTGTCCTGTTTAGCCATTGCTCTTGTGTTGTTGGTATCCCCTGAAGGGGGAAGCAGACAGGCAAGGGTGGCAGCTCCTGCTGCCTCTAGGGTCACTCTCTGCCCCCCAGTGCCCCTGAGCACCCAGAGCTGGCAGTTACACTGGGTTAACAGTGTAGGTGAGATAGTGCTGTAAAGGAATATCCACATCTGAGCCAGCAGAAGACATCAGTGCTCCCAACTGCCCATCAGCCAGAACAGCCATTCCTGAAGCTTGCTTGGTGGAAGCTCCATACTTGGCACCAGCTAAACCAGGCATCCAAGACCTCTGTTTTTGCTGTTTAATGACATAGATAATCTCATGCTGCAGGAGCTCGAGAAATTGCTTGGTGAGCATCAGGGCTGGAGGACAGCAGGGTTTGCTGACCCGAAGACTGGTTCCTCAGCCACATGGTGCATTGCTGTAGTCCTGCAGGCAAGCAGCTTGGCCCTAACAGCTGAGTAGGCATTGCTGCCCTGCTTTAAATGATATTTCAGAAAATTATATTCACCCATGAAAACTTACTATTCAGATTATGATGACAATCTCCCAGGTGCTTTGGTGTTTAGATATCCAGGAGGAGAAGGCTTGTGTTTTCTTGTGCGCCTGTATTTCTGAGTGTAATGTTCCATTAATATTTTTTTGGCTCTGTGTGCAAATAGACACAAGCTCTGTGTAATATTACGCAATTTAGGATAAGAGCACTCTTCTGTTTTGTGGTAGCTTTCACAACTTTTACAGCCACAGCTTTGTTTGGGTCAGGCTGTAATCTTTCTCCAGAAAGTCAATGTCTCAGAAAAGTTATGGGTCTATCAAAAAGCAGCAGTTTAATTTTATAGGCACACCTGTGAATTTAATTCTCTCTCTAGAACTTCTCTTAAGTCCTTAAAGGGTCATTCCAAACTCACGGGGGGAAGCTTTGATTGCATCGTCTCAGTAAACTGCACAATATATGGACATACTGAACCTGGCAAGTGACTGTTCATTACTCCTGAAACCTCGCCAAGTCACTTGTAGTTCTAAAAGGCATTGCATTTAAAATAAAAAGTTCCCCTTATGATAAAGGTCTATTTAGTATTTTTAAAAATTATTTTTTTTTCTTACTGCTGTCATCCATTTGTAACTGCCAATAGCTACTAGTAAGGTCATTGGTAGTTAAAAGTATTCCTCACCTGAGGAAATGTCAATGAACTATAAATTCTAGGACATGGATATTCATTTTCCCCCACCTCTTCTTAAACTGAAGTAAAAAAATTTTTACGGACTACCTCAAATCAGCTCATAGAAAAAGTAATCTCTGCCCTGCTGAGGGCTCTGCCAAAGGGGAGTGGGACTTCTGAGGTGGAGCAAACCTGCCTTCTAGTGCAGCCTCCCAGCTCTGTTTTTAAAGAAGATGCATTTGAGGCTATCATTATTAAGTACTGCATATAACAATAGTATTTCTTCCTAGGGTTTCACAAAAAAAACCTTTTCTAGTTCATGCAGTAAGATAAGTGACATAAACTTTTGTTTTGAAAAATCAGAGGTAGTTGTAGAACAATATCTTTTAAACATTCCTTTTAAAACTATCATCTTGTATGGTAGTGAGTTTTTAAGTACAGTTTTCTTAACAGTGTCCTAATCCAAGTCACACTTCAAATTTATAAAAAAATTTGCTAAAAGGGAGAAAAAGAAGAAAGCAGATGAAGAAAATTTATTTGTCAGCACAAGGAGCACCTAAAAATCTGGGGAGAATGACCATGATCAGATAGAGTAAGTCACTAGGGCACTGTTTAAATTATGTCTAAAACATTTTTGTTTTAGTGAATTTTTAGTAAAGTGAATGACTGTGTCTTTTATCGTGTGCTTCCTTTTACCTAAAGCAAAAATACTTACAAGCTGTGGCCAAGCCTTTTTATGAGATACTGATAACTTGACTAAACAAAAGTACCTGAAATCTCTGAACTGTCTATTCTCATGGATATTCACTGCAATTTTGTAGTTTCTGGCAATTTAGGGAAGATAAAATTGCCACTCTTTTGAAGTCAATGTAAGCTCTGACATTTATTTCAGTCGGGCCAGTATCTCTGAGAGAGTCCATTACCTGAGGAGCTCCCTCCTCATGGATGGTGGGTAGTCCACATGCCTATCTGAACCTGTTGAGGCTCTTCGGTCACTAAATATGAAGCATATTTATCCTGCTTTTTGGTGAAGACTTTTTTTGACTACTGAAAAAGGCTGAAAAGCCAAAAGGAGAGAATTGCCATGATTAGATGCACAGCTTGGGGAAGTTTGAGTGCAGTCCACTTAAGTATTTATGTTGGCTCAAGCTGAGGGGGAGCCAGAAAGCCTCCATGGGGCAATTTGAATGCTGTAAGCAAACCCTGTGCTTACAGAGCTTGGTTAGATAGGAGCTCTTTAAAGCTCTTACTAGGCAGAACAATTTACTTTATCTTCAGTGACAAGAAAATGTTTTTTTTTAACACAGAATAACTCGTACCACGGCTCTTGTACAATGAAAGGGCAGTGGATGCACTGAGGTACTTTGGTTTTACTGGTAGGTGAATTAGCTGAGGTCGAATCATCAGGCTCTAGAATAGTGCTGACCTTGCCTAGCGGTTAGTAAAACTGGCAAGAACCTGTGGCCCCTAGCGTTTTACAGCAAGATAATAATCCCAAGTTTATCTCAGTTTAAATAAAAAAAAAAGCAAACCTCCTCTCTCCACCCAATACCTTTGTGGTAGAGAAGACAATGCCCTCAGTCCTGAGAGACCTGTTGGTTGTCTGGCCTCAATAAAAAATTCTCTTTATATTCTCTGCAATAGAATCTTGTCTCTGGGACAGGATAAGTGAGGGAAGAAAGACTACATGAGACTGGAAAAAGAGAGGGGAAGTGCAAAGGGATGGAAGAGAGGAGAAATACAGAAAACCTGATTAATATAAAATCACCCTGGGAATCCCTGAAGTATTCTGATTTCTACTTTGTGTTATTTATACATCTTAACACTGTTTTCTGTTTGTTCTTTAGCTCTAGAAATGATAATTACTCCATATTTTGCAAATACAAATGGCTTAATGGATTAAATCTGTGGTAATGTCTATGCCACCTAATAAAGCTGGATAGTTTGTAATGCAGTGCATTAAGATTTCTATTCTTACTGTGTTGGCAAGAGGGAATATGACAACAAGGGAAACAACTCTAAAAGCATACAAACAAAACCCAGAAAAGACTTGTGAGTCTTCTGACTCAGAATAAAATGAATTTATAATGAAACAGTCTTCACAAAAGGGAGCCTTTGATTCTTCACTGAATGTTATTTTCTAGAGGTATTTGACAGTGTTGCTTGTATCTTGGAATCTAGAGAACAAAGAGAAATGATTTTCATTTCTTTTCCACTAAAACATTCCCTTGATGTTTGAGTTCAGTTTTGGTAATACTCTAATAGGTTGCACTTATATACAGCTTTCAGTTTTAAAATCTGGAGTATCATATGTATACTGAACTGAACCTCACATGCCCTCATGGTGTTGGGCAGTAGTAATATCCTTGAATCACAGGAATGGAAACTGAGGCACTGAACGTGATTTCCTTAGTATCCCCCAATACATCTGAGGCAGAGGTGAGAGGACACTCCAACAGATCTTATCCTGGCTTCTCTTACTCTGTGTATACTGGGAGGCTGGATACCCTCTTGACTTACTGGGATCCTCTCTGTCTGAGTGAATTTTCTTCTTTCCCAGAGGAAGAACCTAGGATTGCAGGAACATGTCAGTGAAGACTAGCAATGAAAAATACTGATAAACTTATCCATGGGTTATCAGTAAGGACATGAGTAAGGACAGAAGACGACACAGAGATTAGGACTTTCAGTGATATGGGTGGATCTTCCTATAACAGTTTAGGGAAATACTTGAGCTGGATACTTAGTCTGAACCAGCATGATGGATCTTACTGTCTATAGACACTACCGTCCCTTGCTGCCCTCCCCATGCCTGCAAAGGGGGAGGATTTACCCTTGTTTCAGCTGCTCCTGTGTAAACCATGTGGAACAAAACAAAACAAAATGCCAGTTTGGGAGGAGATGTGGCTAAGCAAGGGCATATGATCCTGTCAACAGACTCCTATGGAGGGGGCAACTTCTGTCAGAAGGTGTGGTTAGCTGGAAATAATTATGTGTTAACATGATTTGTGTGTATATGTGGAGCTTGCAGAGTTGAAAAATAATGGATTTTCCCCCAAAATCCTGTGTGTTATGTCTGTATGAATTGTTTCATTTTATATTTATCTCCTGGGCTTTTATTTTTATAAAGGTAGAATTTTTTACTTTTCCTTTGTAGAATTCTGAGGAAGAGATACTAATCAGCTTGTAGGTGTACTTGCTACCTACCATGTGTTTGCATACTGTAAGCTGCTTTTGCTTCTAATTAAAAACCATTGTGCTTGGTTTATGAAGCTGGTTTCCAAAAACTCCAGCATTTTACTGGGGACAGAAACAAAAACTTCTGAAGACTTCAATATGTATGTTATACAGTGCATTTGAAGAAGCTTTCTGAATTGCTGCTTCCTTGCCTGTAAATCTGCCCATCAAATCCCCTTTATATGCCCACTGCTAGGTACCGAATAAGAATTGTGTGTAACTATTATGCTCCTTGTGTTCTCTGCTGTATACTTATAAATGCCTAACAACTGTCTTTCTGAAAAGACAAGACCATTTTGTATAAGGTCCAATACAGGCAGGGAAGGAGAGGTAAAACCATGTGGTCTCTCGCCGTTTCCTTTTGTATTGTTCAACATAGTTATTTTAGTAGGAGGAGTAATTTTTGTCTTTGGTGTATGGATAAATGTGATAGGATTGAAATATGATTATATCCACAATACCTGGAATGTATTGTCCTAGAATATTGCATCAGATTGAATAATATACAGGTATTTGTCTATCCAATCCTATCTGACCATCCTTCATTAGCTTTACTCATAACGAAATCTAAAGCAGCGGTTTCCTTTCCTCAAACGTTGAGGGGCTGTTTCCCTGTGTTTACATGCTGATACTCTGCTGCAGCACAAGTGGATGCCAGCACTTGGTCTTACCTCTGAGCTAAAGGATCAATGAGAAGTTAGCAAGTTGTTTATGTTGTGTTAGATCTCATTAGGAGATTTTTCCCCCCTATCATGCAAATTATAAACTTTTATGGGAACAATTCAGCAAGGAACGATTATATGGGGGAAGGCAGTACAAGGGTTTCTCTGTTGGTAGGTTTGGATGCCAGAGATTCACCTACTGAATACTGCCTCCATTTCACTCGTTCAAAATAATGTTGATGGAAAAAAAGAAACTTTACCCCCTTATCAGAAACACTTATAGAAGTGCTAATTATGTTTGTTCCTTGGCTGTCTACTAGGTGGTCTCCATTCATCTGTTTTCATGGTGCCTACTGAGGAGCAATGGTATGGCTGCCTTCTAGCTGGACTAGGGGTTTATTGGGCTGGGGCTAACTAGTGATGTCAGTGTAGGTGTAAAATAGCAATGTTCATTCAATTAAAAATGTCTCTTTAAATACACCGTTCCTCTGTGTATACTTGTGCTTCAACTGACCTCTGGAAATTCTCTAATGCTCTTCTACTTTCTATGCTTAGATTGTTACAAGTTTTTAATTCAATAAAATTCCCTTTGGCAGATTCCACTGTCTCTTTCCTACATCTTGTACAGTTTGATTCTTCTGTTAATGAGAAAGAAGTCATTTAGCATTGTTAATTTCTTCATCTTGTGACTCTTAAATCAATTGAATAATAAAAACCCATTGTGTTTTTTACAGTTATTCTGGGTAATAATAGTCCTAATAATTATTTGCAAAATATATTTTTTCACAAATTCTCACCTCCACCCACAGTTTTTGATGCTTGGATGACATGGGAAGAAGTGAGTCACCATTGTCATGCTAATGCAATTTCTAATAACTTAACAAGGGCTTAGGAACTTCTTAAGCTTTAATTACATTGTGGCAGGACATACATACATATCCTATAACTATATTTAAAAGTTTTCTACTTACTCTCTCCTGCTTTTACCGTTGAAATCTCTTGGGTAGCTCAGCTGTTTGCGGGCCTAATATAAAACTGGGAAGTACGTGTGACTAAATACACTTTTAAAAATCATGGATACAATATAGCTGGATATTAATGCAATGATATTAGTCTAGTTGCATCTTCTCAGATGGTGAGTATAGCAGAGCCAAACCCTGAGACAGGTGTCTGCATGGAATAGGGTCATGTAAGTACCACAAGAGTGCCTCAAGGAGCAGGGTGAACTAGAAGAAGGTGGGTGGGTGTGGGACTCCAGCCTGTTTCCTCTGCTCATTCAGTTCACACTTCAGTGATCAGAAATATTCATAACAGGTTTTTTAAGGAGATTCTAGGTGATATACTAAACTTTGTCTGGTTGTGGAAGGGAAACTGACCAAGCACCAAGTCGATACTACGTGAGTCTGACCAAAAATCCTATCTAAGCCTTCAAATTAGTTAGAAACTCTGATTTGACATTACACGCTCTCTGGTTTGGGTTCTTGGAAAGCTTTGCAGGTGTGGTCTGTTTAATAAGAAAACTTGAAATAGTTGTGTTTCTCTTGCTTCAGGATTTTGTTTGTCGGTTTCATGATGTGGTCATGTCTTTTGTTCTCATTTTTGTCCTGCCAGACAAGTCTAAAGCATGAAGAGGATGAATGGCTTTTGGGCCCTTCCATGCAATTTTGATTTTTGCCTTGCAGTAAGCAAGCCAGAAAAGTCCTGGCATGGCTTCTCTTCCTGCTTCCTGCTTTTGGGAGCAGTATCTGATGGGAAGCAGTATCTCGGGTTTGCTTTCCCTTTCCAATCATGCTGTACAGCTCAGGGCCCAAATGTTGTGATTCAATTTGTTCTACCTCTGCCTTTCTCTTCTTTACACCATTCCCTCAGGAAAAACTACCAAACAGCTGCCTTCATTACGCTGGACCTCTGAAGAATAGAACGCCACTAGTCAGGCAAGCCAGAAATCACTCATAAAAAAAGGAGATGTAGGCTTTATGTTATATCCCTTTGCTGTTTGTTTTCTATTGTCCAGCACTATCATGAAGATTTTAAGAGTACTACTAATGTGATGCAGGATTCTGCTCTGGTAACAGTCCTTTAAAGCAAGCTGCTTAAGGATGACTTATGAAATAGTGCAAATTTAATAAAGCAAAAGACTGCATTATAGTTAGAGCTGAAATGAAATCTGCACTTTCCCATCCTTTGACATATTTGGGAGAGGAAAAAATGTTCTGGATCAAAGCAGACTTTGAAATATTTGTGGAAAGAAAAATCTGAAAAACCAGGTCTGAAAACTTGGAAACAGAATTTTAGCATAGCATCCAAATCTAAGGCTGGGGTTTGGTTCAGCCAAGGTCTCTGGGCTGCCAGCTTTACAATGGGCAGGATAGGAATCCAAAGTTTTTAGGACTTCTATCTACCTGCTAAGGATTGGATCTCAGATTAGGTTGGATTCTCTCTCCAATCTACCTGCTTAGTCTGGGATCTCAGGGCTCAGTTTCAGGGAGCCTGGAAGACATCTCACCTTGCTTCAGAAGCATTCGGCCTAATGGACCACAGAAGTCATGCACTGGGAATTTGGCACTAAATCTGGCAAGTTCCTACTCTTCCATTGGTACGCGTCTGAAATTGATACATTCCTACAGATGTTTTGATTTATAGGGAATTGCTGGTTTTCAGCAACAACAAAATCTCTCATTGAAATAGGTCTTCTGCTCATAATTATGATGTTCCAAACCACAGAAATGGAAGCCACATATCTGAACTGCTGTTATATTTCAGGTAACAAAGGGAACTTCTACTAATTGCCTCATTGTTTTCTGCTCTGTTTTCTTTTTACCACTGTAATAAATACAGTCTACTCAAAGATGTCTTTTGCAGTTCCTTCTGAAAGCTAGTTCTCTGCTATTTGCAAAACTTTACCACCATACAGATCTATAAAACCTCAACTTCTCTCTTGTCTCAGGTGAAAAATTAATCCTATTTGACGATTGACCTTCCTAGGAACAGAAGCTTCTCCAGAAAGACATCAGATCTATTGGTTCCCAGCTGCTGCTAGGTAAAAATCATTATCAGAGCACACAAGGGAGAACTAGTTGCACTAGTTGTTTAGCTCAATGAACATTTTTCTTAGAAAAATCCCTAAAATAATATGAAGCAACCTGGACATATGTGACTGCATCTCTGGGCCTTTGAGCTACAGCCCTCTCCCCTCAAAATTGATAGGACTTGTGGAGGTGAGCAGCAGAAGTCAAGTAGTTTTATTTTTTTTAAAAAAGAAAGCATTTCAGAATTTAGACTTAATTTGCTGTCTGCCTCTTCTTGGAAGAGGAGTAGATGGTGCAGGGTCAGAAAGTCTGTCTCTTGGTGGGCAACTTGCTTGCTTTCTAACTTCATGTGCAAATGGAGACAGCATGTGCTCAGTCTGCGTAACAGATTAATTCCAGTAATCACTTTAATTCCCCATTAATAGAGTAGCTGATGATTGGCTAGCAGGGCCTCATGATGCACACATTTTTGGGCTTGGGGCAGAAGTGGCATATGATGGCTAGAATCTCCTTGGGTATATCTAGCTGAAATAGTGAGACTTTAGGCCAGTCCTTTAAACTCTTCATTTAAATGACATGGATTGCTTGACATCACTGAACTGGGCTGTGACTTTACAACTTCTCCCAGCAGTAGACTGAGGAGAGACTTTTCAGCCTTGGCACCATATTTCTTGCTCTGATAGTACCATGCTACAAAAGAGTGCAGTGAGAAGATCTTATCTTACTGTTCTGGCCCAGTTGAGCTGGCTGCTAGTAAAAGGCAGGAAGAGACAGCAATGAGCCAAGATTTTCCCTACCTGTAAAAAGAGAGAATGTTTTCTCCTTCACTCAGAAATGCAGATTGTGTGTGTGGGCAGCCTTTGGAATAAGGAGACTTCTGGTCCTACATTTCTCACCAAAAGAGATCCTAATGGGTATGCTCAAGTCTGTCTCAGCAGCTTTAAAGCAATGTTGAAATCCTCCAAAGATACTGGATAATTATATTCTGTTATCACAGCCTATGCCTATTTCCTGCTCTCTGTGAAACAGCTGAAAGGAAAAACATTTCTCAACACTTTTAAAAGAAAACTATTACAGTTAATGACATTTCTGAGACTAAAATAAGAAATAGTAATTTGAGAAATGTTTGTCATTAACTCTCACTTGTTCTTTCCTTATTAACATCTTCCACCCCCCAACACACGCGCACGTACACATGTAGCCCTCCTTCTCCAGCTCATACGAAATTCTGTCCTCTGGTGAAATGCAATATAAAGTAGGATATAGAGCATGAATCTAGTAAGACTGTACTTGGTAATCCAATCCTGAGTTGTTTGTTTCTTATCCTTTATTGCTTCATTTTGTCCTTATTGAAACTCCAATATGTTATTTTATATTCCCCAAGTTTGCTCTCTAATGGCTGGGTATGCCCAACAGTTACTGCCTCTCAGTTCTGTTCCTTTCCTTCAGAAAAGAAAGTTCAGGTTTTTGTTAGGCTGTGAAAGTTGCACCATTTATAGTCCTCCAACTTTTTGATTGCAGTAATCGCCTACTGGATGACTTTGCAATATCAGGACTTGGATTACAGCATCCCATGAGGGCCAGGCAGAGCTGATTTCTTGAGGTTCGAGTTGGATAAAATCATCTGGCTATTGCCTCTTATAGGAGAGTGAATGTGGAAGGCTGTCTTCTATTGGATAGTGAGTCCTTAAAATGAATTCTCTGTCATTTTGTGTAACTTTACATTTTGTACTTTTTTTTTTTTTCTAAAAGACCCCATTCAGGTGGTGATCTAAGATATACAGTATTAATCAGCTTCAAAGGTACAGCATATGATGTTGGGAATTCAGATATGAAATTGCTGGCATACTGATAATAAGCCTTTGTAGATAAGTTTAGGGAGAAAACCTATTTTTAATTAAAATCAATTATCATGGAATAGGAGTTTTTGATCATTGGTTGTCCACAAAATGACTGGAAATCTTGAAACTTTGGGTTTAGAACAAAAGCTTGGTCCACTGGCATTCAACAGACATGTCTCCATGAATTACTTTGAGGTAAAATTATGTTCCAGTCTCTGAATTTACACTATGTGAAATCAGTAAATGTTGTCGAAAAGCAGAGGATAAATGGTGAAAGTGTACACCTTTACTGCAAAGCTGAGGTAATGTGTCTTTACATTAAGTCAATATAGCTCAAGAGATGGATGATGTACTGAAATGACACTCAAGTGGCTGCATCCATGTCAGTGCTGTGCTTGCTCATGTGCATATGAGACTGAGACTTCTGGGGCTCTTGCTATCACCATTGCTGAACTGAGCTCTTCTGAGGTGGCTCATCTCTCTGCTCCTGTCGGAGGGTTAGGGGAGGAATCAGAACTGGTGGCTTTGTAGTGATGCTTATTTCCTTCCACTCTGAAGTGTGATTATGCAAATGGCTCAGTTGTACTGTTTGAGCTGGCCTGTGTAAGTTAAAAGTGCTACAACACAGAAGCTGAGGGATTTCTTAATTTTTTTTTAATAGCAGCTGAGTCCTCATGGGCAAGTTGCTCAGCAAAGCTTGCTTAGAAAGACACAGACCAAGACTGCCTTCATGCTGGGAAGGAACATTAGCAGAAACACCTGAAAACATTTTCAAAAACAAGGTTCAGCTTGACTCAGGCTTTTGTTTGGATGAGCAAGCACTCTCTCTCATCATGATTGCTTTTTTTTTTTTTCTCTCCTCTTTAAAAAAACCCAACAACTTTATTCAGACCTGTGAGTTTTGATGTTGTTCTCTCAGGAGAAGTCTTGTTGTCATTGCCTGGGACTAATTACAGTTCCCCTGCAGTTACTGGCACAGACAAATTTCTTAAATTTTGGGCGTGTATCTCACATCACAGCAACCAAGCCCTCTTGGGTTGCCAACCTCAACTGTGCCCTTAGCATACATGCTGAGCTGAGAAGTCATGACTTTTTTCAGTGTTGTTTTTTTTTTTTTTTCTTTTCCCTCTGTGCTTCATGGTTTGATGTGTGTTCATTTCATACTTTCAGCTCTTCTCGCTGAGAGCTTAAAAACTTACTAGAAAAGAAACAACGAACACAAAAGATGTTTATGCGAGTCCTTAGCTGCAGCTGTGCTTAGAGCACTAGATTAATGATATAACTGAGCCGGCAATGCTACAGAAGTATGACCACATCCATTCAACAGGTCTAGTCAGGGGATTAGAAGAAAGTGTAGGGATACTACCAGCAAGAATGTCACTCGTCATTACGTTAATAGAGAATGACTCTGAATTTGTCTCTGCGGGTCAACAGCTCATGCTATGAAAAGATAGCTCAAGACTTGGAGATCCCTGTCCAAGGATTGGAAGTCCACAGTGGTATCTCTGTGCTCATCTCCTGCATAAAGCAGCACATGCAGGAAATAATTTACATTTGAACAGATGGTTTTTAGGGTGATGGAGGAGCCATGTCTTCCTCAAATCCTGCTCCCCACCAGTGCAGCCGCTGGGCTGGAGAGAGGCTGAGGTGCAGGGCTGGGTCCTGCTGCGCTGTGGTGAGGAGGAGCAGAGCTGGGATGTCAGCATTAAGAACAGACCTCAGTTGTGCTGCTGCTGGCAGGGCTGCCCCCACACATATGACAACTGTCCTCTTGGCAATGGGAACTCTGCAGGCATGTGATGGCTATTCAGGCTGGGATGAGTTTTTCTTATCTCTTCAGATACAAAATAGGAAGATTACTGCTCACCGTAGGATGCTGACCTGCGCAGCTAACTGCTGTGTCAGTGGCTTGCTCCAGGTTCATTTTTCTTAATGCTGTTATTGCCAATATATTAATATTAATGTTATTTATTAAGGAAAATAAAAGCATCAAAAATCAGCTGGGTCACCAAGTCTAGCCTCTCCTGACTGCAGGCAGTCAGAGAAGAGATGTTGGTCTGGAGAGCATCTGCTTCCCCAGCTTCACAAACACCCTGTCACAAGCAGGGCAGCTTTCAGTAATGAGGGTCAAGATTCATTTCTGTCTAGAGTACAACAGTTCATAAGGATTTCATAATCCAGATTGTCTATTCATTTAAATGTTAATAAGATTCCTGTTTGGTTTTGAAGTGTAGACAGTGTAGATCTTGCTTCTTTACCCTTTATTTTCCCTTCTCCTCTTATTTATGCTCTTCCTTTTTAGCAGTTCAATCTGACTTTGTGGATAAGAAACACTCTTGCTTTGGCCAGAGTGAAAGACTCTTCTAGATGTACTTTTCAGAGGAGCATGTGCTGGATGCAAGGGGTTCAAGCAGGGGCAGCAGAGCTCTCTCCACTGCCTTGGACTTGCTCCATCCAGAACAACAGCTTTTGTTCTGCTTTCGGAGTTCAGTCTTGAGAACAAAGATCTTTTTTTTTTTTTTATCGAGGCAGGCTCTTACAAACACAGATAATGCACCTTTAAGGCCTCCAGAAGTGGCCACTGGGGACTTGCTGCTCAGAGAGAGAAAATCCAAGATAACGGCATAGTTTCTGTGGGAGCCTGACTTCAATTAGGAAAGGATGGCACTTCCCCACAATGTTGAGCTGGTACCAGAAATAGAAGCAGGCTGTCTCTGTGTATCACGTGGTTTTATAACTTCATAACAATGACATGAGTAACCCTGTGAGTATGCTATAACGGTGACAAGAAGCTGGAGATAGCGGTGTACATGGTTTTCTCATTACGTATTCTAGATACAGAGGGTAACAGAACATGAGTCCAAAAGTACATGATTCAAGTAAGATCCAAACTATTCTACATCTTTCTTGGGAATATGCATTAGGTTTAATAGAGGAAATTGGAAAGGTCCTGATAATATTATTAGTTACAGTTTTAATCAATGCAATGATCCAGAGGTCCCAAATTATCTTGACCCAATCTATGACCACACATGTACACACACTAAAAATGTTCCTGTCACCAGAGCCTCAGGTTATAGCATGACCCAATGGCAGCTCTATTTTGAGTTCAGGGACAACTGCAGTCTTCAAACAGCAGAAGTAGTTAAACCCTTTGGGGCACTGTGATGCTCTTCAGGTGGCGGTCTATATGCATGTTAGTGCCCAAGTCAGAGGAACATCTTGGACCCTTCAGGTATCCGTGGCACAGAAGAACCACTGAGCCTTGGAAATGACAACAGAGAAAAGCAGAGAGGAAAACTTTCAGTACTGCTCCCTTGTGTAACCCTAAAAAGGCCAAGAGAGAGAGTGTTTTTAGACAGTGTGCTGATAGGAAGATGCAAATGAAGAAGCAATCTCCTGTCGTGTGACACTCAGCAAACAGGACTTGGTGTTCCTTGTCAGAGAGCAGAGTTTCTGTAACAGATACCAAGCTCCACTGCCAAATGCTTCCTCCTGATAGAACAATTTGCAAGATCCCGAATTTTTGGGAACTATTGAGTTCAGAGAGAGTAGCAACACAGCTGAACGTGTTATATAAACAACATATGTTAGATGTCTGATGTGCAGAGCTGGTTTGCTCCACACAGAGGACTAAAAACTGCATAGAACATAGAAGCCCAATCTCCCATTTTAACAGTGCAAAAGAGCACTAAGAAGCAGAAAGGTGAATATCTATTCAATTTTAGAGTAAGATTATAGTTTTGTTTTTTTTTTTCTTATATTCTGTTGAGTGTTTGTGTAAGGGAAACCAGTATGTGAGTTAGATTTCAACGAAAAGGCCCCGTCAGAACATAGGCTCAATAGTCAGGCTTGGATTCCTCTAAAATGACTTTTGCCATCTAAAACATAGTCATCAGGCCTAAGCCAGCTGTCTAGGCACCCTCCATAGCTAAAAGAAGGGCATCTCCTGCAAGTAACTCCGCCCTTTTTACAAGGGCTTCTAAAATAAGCAGGATTTGTCATCCAAAGGTGATTTGCTCTTTCTTCATTACAGAGAAAGCTTTAAATGGCTTGTTTATCCGTACGTGCTTACCCTTTATATAATTAGAGTTAGCTGAGAGGAATCTTGTCCTAAACTGTCCAAGAAGTCTGTATTTAGGAGGGTGTCTGGCCAGGACTGATTGGAGATCAGTGCTGGCCATGTTGCTGCTTGTTGAGCTGCTGTTTGAAAGCCCACCCTGGGCAGAGTCCTTCATTTTCATGGCATCCAACAATGAATTACTGCAACAGCCCTAAAAAGCCCTCTGCAAACTGTTATTTTTTCCTCAGTCTTGACTTGCGTGTTGTCAATCGATTGTAGTTTCTGCTTTGTCTCCAGATTCACATTCAAGTGCTGTCATATCTGCTGGTTTTCTTACGAATGGCGCTGCTGGTGCTCTGACAACTGAGCACTGCCTTGGTGGTGGCGTTACTGCAGGGCATTTCTGCTGTGCCTACAATGACAGGGCCTGACATTCAAAGCTTGGCTGCTTCCTGTTGCTTGAGGTGAGTCGAGAGTGAATTCTTGCCTGCGAGCTGCGGCCTTGATGCCAAATCTTTTAAGGAAGCCTGTTATCTCAGAGGGGAGAGCTCCCTTTCCTCCTACTCATTAGGTGGTAGGATCTGCTACGGTGGTTTGGCTTTTACAATGCCACAGGCAAGAGTTGCTGCTGCTTTTTTTGCGTTTTTACCTGGATCATTGGCATTCTGCCTCCCTGTGTCTGAGACTTGGATTAGGTATCAGATTCAAGAGGAGACTGTAAGATGCAGGAGCTTGCTGACTGCTTCCTAAATCAACCCTGATTAGAGATGAAAAATTCATTTATCTTT
>WHYT01016908.1:311665-366920 GCA_009806455.1 Tetrax tetrax
ATATATATATATAATGAAAACCTTGTCTCTCTGCAAACATCAGCATTTTTACCAACTTGTAACAAGTCAGTCAAAATGGCTCATTCTTTGTATGTGTGTATTGCTAAGCCTGCCTGCAATTGGCGGTTTCTGAATGTTTGTTTTCTGTGGTTTGGTTTTTTTTTGACTTGATACAATTGATCTTAGTCCCTTGTTTCCGATACCTAGCACTTGTGTTGCAGGGGAGAGAGACAGAGAGACAGAAATAGAATGTCAGATCCCTGCCTGGCTGGGAAGGCATTTGTTCCCTGGCAGTGACGAAGAGGGTGACAGCTACTCAAATGGCGGTGAGGGAGTAAGCAGACGTGTGAGGGAAAACCCAAGCTGGCTGTCATTGCAAAGACACTGTGATGGTAGAAACCTTATGTGCCAGAACAGTATAAAGGACTAGGAAATGGGTCCAAAATTCACGCATTCCCTCCACTCAAGTAAAAATCCCATAGAAGCATGTGGATCCGAATGAAAACAGTCTGATTTCAGGCTCCTTGTGACTCCATGTCTCCTTAGCAAGATAGCTTGCTGCCTTGCTTCCTCCCTTTGCTACTTCCTCCTCCTTCCTTGCTCTCCTATGGGAGGAAAAAGGATTTGCTTCCTTTCAAGTTTCCTACAATCTACTTCCACTGGCCACTTAAATAATTCCCCATTTCTGCCTGCCTAATTGCCCCCCTTTAGTAACCCATAGAGGTATGGGTTTCCTCTAGCTGTTTACCTCTGAGACTCAACATAATTTTAGACCGTAAATAATACTTTTATACGACTTTCCAGAACTGTACTCTTAACTGCTTTACTACCTCCTTTCTCATGGTCATTCTCTATATGCCCTGTATGGTATGTCCCCAAAGACAAAATTAGATGTTTGAGTACCTCCCTGTCCTTTTGTATTAGCTTTTTGAACATATTTTGACTCTGCAAGTGGCCTCACAGCTTATGGATGTCTTTCAAATACACACAAGTAGAAGGAATGTCTGCAGCTCATGTCTTTGAGTTGCAGAATTTTTTTCTGAACGAGTTCAGGGTTTGTTTTATGTAAGGTGATCTGTGATGGGATCTGTCTTAAGACTGCTTTTGTAGGGCTTCAACTAAACCATGCACAGCTCCACTCACCACTCTGCCCCCTGTGCTAGTCCTGCCCAGCCCTGGATGGCACAAGGTAAAAAGGTGAAATTAACCTCTGAGGGCAAGAAATTCCCAGAATGGTTTTACTGGAGCAAGAGCAACAGGAGGCAGAGGTGGCCAGGCACTTCCTTACACTGGGGGTTTCAAATGGGAGCACCCTTCAGCGGGAATGAGTGGCAAACGGCTTTGGGGAAAATGACTCACCACCACCCATGGAGCGCTGCTGCTGGCACTGGCTGTGGCAGTATTGCAGGCTGTACCATCCCTGTTGCTGGTGCTGTTTGGCAGGACTTAGCAGTAGGACTCCGTTGGAGCTCAACAAAATGTCATTAACTCCTCTAGCTGGTGCTGCATATTATCAATGGGGCCTTTGGGGCTGGTATCCTCTACAACTTCCTGTCCTCCTGCCAGTAGCTTGGTAATCTAGAGCACTGTTCATACCATGCTGCCAGGACCATGCTTTTCAGCAGCCCTTCCTCCATGCTGTGTGACAAAATCTGGAAACAGTTAAAAAGGGCACAGGTTAAAATGCAACTAATTAGTAAATACAGTGGGAATTTTGAGATACCCGCAAATGATGTCAGAGAGGAAATCAGGTTCCCAAATCACACCATCACCATTGGGTGCCCAACCACAGGCAGCTGAGGTTAGGACAGAGTTAAATTGTATTACAGAAATGCCTGGAAGTCCCAATCAGAACCCAGTGTACCACCGTGCAAGCCATCAGCACTCCCAGATCACCACTCCACACATGAAGGCCTTGCCCTGGTTTAATCCACATAGGGAAAATTCTTAAAAATATTTTTCTACTATAACTACATAGGGCTAACTAAAGTATCCATACAGCTCTGTCTAAAGTAGTTCAAGCTCCTTGCAGGCCAAGTCCTGGTGGAAGCACCATTGTTCATGCCTATCAAACATCAGCAGACAGCTTTCCTGAAGGGGCAAAATAACTGCACTCAAAGGTCCACCCTGCCTAAATTTGCTCAGGCTTGTGTCACGAAAGAAACTTGGGCACAATGGCCTGTTTCAACCTTTGTCGGTGGGAAAGCTGAATCATGGGTAAAGCACACAAGCAAGGAGTCTGACAAAAAAAATCAAGATAATCCAATATTTGCTGAGTAGAGCTTGTGTGGTTTTTGTTGGGTGGTGTGTGTGTAAATGGCTTGCAGCCCCAGTGAGGTTTCAGAATAGTTTGGTGCTATCAGGGAGGCCACTAGTACCTTGCCTGAGAAGCAGAATTTCTGTGTTGTGTTTATCTTCTCCTTGTTGATAAACCAACATAGATATTCAAAACTCTCCTCTATTATTGTGGTTTTCTTATGGCTGTAGTCTCATGCACAGAGCGAAAGGTCCAAGAGACTCT
The DNA here is from genome assembly GCA_009806455.1 of Tetrax tetrax. Taxonomy (NCBI): domain Eukaryota; kingdom Metazoa; phylum Chordata; class Aves; order Otidiformes; family Otididae; genus Tetrax; species Tetrax tetrax. The sequence goes on from WHYT01016908.1 coordinate 314,187, forward strand.
TTGCCCCAGTGTCAGATAACCAGCGAGGGATGGGTGTGCACAAGGAGATGAGGCTGGCGTCAGCTTGAACTGAAATTTGCGCTTGTTAAGTTCATGAATTAGGACAAGCCAAAACCACTTCAAGCTTTCAAGTTTTCTCAGCTATAAAACAGGTACTAAGTACCACTAGAACGTATCTTGTCAAGGCAGTATTTTTTCACTCTCGACATTAAATTATTTTTTTCTTATTTCCATTTCTTAAAGCAATTTCATGCTTTTATAAAATATAGTCATTTTTCTGTGTTGTATGTAGTAGAGTAGCCACTCTTGAACAGACCAAATATATTTTGTTCCCTCCCTGTCCTCACTGCAATACAAAATAGCAAAAGTAATTAGTCCACAGTGTGGATGAATTGATTACATTTTCAGCTTGGGGAACAGATACATTTTAAAATGAGAGCCTCTGGAGCGATATCTCCCTCCTTAGTATGGAAGTCGACTGAAACAGCACTATATTCCTGATTTTTTTTCTTTTTTCTTTTTTTTGGTTTTTAATTTACTGTGCAATTTAACTGAGGCATTTAACCTCCCCTGCCTTAGATTTATCATGTGCTCTGTTCCATCTGAGCAAAATAGAGCTGTGCAGAGCAGGGGTTCAGCATACAGTGAATATGTGAATACAGTGAATACAACTCTCCTTTGATGGAGGGGGTGCTCTGGGTTGGGCTGGGGGAACAGCAGAGGCACTAGTCATGCAGACCCGCATGGCACTGATTCTGCGCTCCCGGCTGTCTGTCTCTGGTGGCTGCTGAAGCCCCTGGATACTGCAGAGCAGTGCAAAGAGAGGCGGGCAGCCTGTTAGAGGGAGACCCAGCAGCTGCTCCCCGTTCCCGCTCTGGGGCAAGCGTAAGGCGGAATGAACCTCCCAACTGCGCTCTGCGGCTTATGCGATGCCTCAGTACTTAATTATGCCTTTTATCCAAAGATCTTTAAGTCCGGGAATTATTCTGTAACTTAAGTGGTTGAAACTCTGCTTAAACCCAAATGTAATTAACTTTGTTTTAAACAAAAATTATTATAAAACCTTTCTCCGAGTGGAGCTTTATCTGCCAAGTTTCACTGTAGGCCATGCATTTGCATGGCAGAGTTTTTTTACACGCTCCTGAAATTTGCAATGGAAAAACTGGCAGACTTGGTTATATCAGGATTAACAGGCATTCAGGATAACTTAAAATACTGGCTCTTGCCAAAAACTGAATCATAAGATCTTAATAGATTTTTCGCTTCAAGTTCTTTTGCTTTAGCAGCAAAGACTGCTCCTGAGTTTGCATCTGGGCTGTACGTGTCTATGACTTCCCTCTTCTGCATCTTCTACCCATGAGTTTGGGGTGAGAGCGCAGCCTTCCAATTTAAGAATTGCAGTACTTCTGCCCAGGTTCCTCCTGTACGTGATCAATGGCTGGGGACATTTTAGAACATCCCGTTTTTCAGGTCAGGCAGCATGATGCCCTTTGAAAACCCCCATGTCAGGGAAGAAGGACAGAGGGGAAGCTGGAGGGATACTCATGTTTCACAAAGTCCACAAACTGCAGCCAGACTCAAAAGCGCTTAAGAACAGCCTGACTGCAAAAGGAATTCAATATTCCATTCTCCGGAGTGAATGACGCTGATCAAAGAAGCTGCATCTGAAAAGACAAACTCTCTCCTGTCCCCTTCACTTCCAGACTTGAAGGAAAAAGTATGAAAGATCAGTGTGCTACAGGAACTGCCAGCCTTCATTTGCGAGGGGAAAATCCTTTATTTTTTTTTTTTCCTACCAACCTTCCTTTCTTATATCAAAATACTAGTATTTATTTTTAAAAAGAGGAACACTTTACTTGTACTGCAAAACTGTCTTAAAAAAGATAGGACGAATTCAGAATAGAAAAATCCATCAGGAACTGCTAAGCAGCTCTAAACAGAGCTGCAAGTGCAATCTCCAGATAGGCACTGGGAGTGTATCGCACAGAAGTGCAACTCTGTGGCTGTCCCTGTGCATCACAGCCACGCAGTGATACCTATGCTGAGCCCCAGGCTGCTGCCGATGTCACAGACTGGCAAGGCAGACCTTTGGTTTGGCAGAGGACAGGTATCACATTGCCTTACCCTGGTAAATATGGAACAAGATGTGTTCCCTGCTGCAAGGAAGGGACAGGTCCACCATGTCACCATCCTGCCCGTATCTCCTGGCCCCATTTAGCTTCTTCTGCCCATTTAGCTTGTGGGAACTGATAAAGCTGTTGGTGCTGAGGACCTTCCCTAGGAGCATCCTGCTCTCACTGCAGAGCAGCTGCTGCCCAAGGATGCCATTTGCGGCTGTGGCCACCTCTGTGGCCACTTGAGGTGGATGTTTTCAAACTCAATTGGAAACGCTTCTGCACAGGGAGCCAGATATAATCATCCAGGCCTCAGGAGGACCCTCAGAGAGGTTTACATTCAAAGCACCAATGCTGAAAAAAATAAAAGTGTAAGACTGCATCAGATCAAATAGTTATAATTATAGCAAGCATATGAGACAAAACCCATTGTCATTTGTCTCTCTGGGGGCACCACACTTTTTGTTGGAGCCCTATTATTGGTGAAGTATGAGTTCTAAAATTATTATAATTAAAATGATGATTATAAAGTGTCAGGGATTGTAATTTTTTTTTTATAGCTGGGAACAGTCTGTTCGTTATTGAAGCAAAGATTTGGCTTTAAATTCACATCAATTTAAAAGACAGTGAGAGGGGGAGCATGTTGATGTGAATACAGTGAGCGTGCCTGAGTGCTGAGGCCCCTTCTCGTGCTGCAGGCTGGATCTTCTTTCTCCTCTGTTAGCCATGGAGAAGAAGGGACCTGTGATGAGGGACAGTCCTGGACAATGGGCTGGAAATGTGTGACTGTTTGACTTTCTGGGGGCCTGTTGGTGATTGCTGCTGCTTTGGAAACACCAGTGGAATGGCTGCTGTAGCCCACTGCTGGGATGTGGGACCAGGCAATACATTATTCCCTTTTTCTGGAAAGAGAAACTGAGGATGAAAAATTGAGGAAAAACACTATAGGCATCAGCAATCGGAGCACAGGAGCCCCTTAATGTCAAATGCATCTTCAGTTCATCCCTTGATGGGGCTCTGAGCAACCTGATCTGGATGGAGATGTCCCTGTTCCTTGCAGGGGGGTTGGACTAGATGACCTTTAAAGGTCTCTTCCAACAGTAACTATTCTATGATTCTTTACATTGTGTGTCTGGTGCTGGAGCTGCTTCTTGTTGTGAAGTCTCGTCTCTATCTCAGGGCAGAAGGTGAGGTGTCTCTGGCTGTGGCAGCAACCTCTGCCAAATGTGGTTCCGTATCTCAAGGAGCTGACTTTGAGCTTTGTAGTTTGCCGGGCAGCTCAAATGAAAGAACATCCTGAATGCCTGAGATTCAAAATACTTTGCATTTTCACATGGGCGAAACTTTGGGGATGAAATGGCCCCAAAATGTCAGCTATGTCTGTTCCCTGTCAGAAATAAATGAAAGCTGAGATGAGTGTTAGCTTTGGGCACTCATCCAAAGCTGTGGGGGAGAGAGGAGGAAATCTATACCGTAGATTTCAAAGAGCCCATATGTCTGATCTAGGACTCGCTGTCTGTCCTTTGCTGGATCGGGCCCACCTCCGTGAAGAAGAGGCTGGGTAACAGCCTGGGGATGGAGGGAAAGAGGAGGAGAAAGGAAAGGGAATCAAAAAAACATTGATAAATTCTATTTAGTGGATAATACAATGCATGTAGCAGCATAATGGCCTTTTCTGCAGGCAGATTATCCCAGCCAGAGTCTTCGCTATATTAAAAAGAGGGGGAAAAATAGAGCACCAAAGAAAAGGAAAGGCGGGCTGTACAGCAGCAATCAATGCTGCCCTTTGTGCTGCCTGACATTTGAGGGACTTGTTATCAACGATTGCTGGCTGCTTAATCTAAATGTATCTCCCCAGCTGCCAGGCACAGCGCTGATAGGCAGCGGGACGTGCTGATGGCCCCAGCTGATACCACCACCGCCCAATTCACCCGCCTGCCTTGCTGTCAGGGGGTGGATGGCTTCTGTCACTCCACTGCTGGTGTACTTGTACCTACCCCCCTAAAGGGGAGAGAGAGGACATTTCCCCCACCACTTTTCCCTTTCCCTATCAGCCACTTCTATGTCTTTTTAAAGGAGAAGGAAGGAAAAAAAGACCAAAAAGGGCCAAATTAAAAAAAAAAAAGTGAAGAAACTTGGGATGAGGGAAAGATGTGTTGAGGAAAGGAAAATTTAATTTGTTTGTCCTCCAAGAGCTCTGTCATCTACTGCTCTGGCAGAAATTGCCTTATGTGCTCTTGCCTTTTCTCTCCTGCTTTACTGCAAAAGAGTGATAAGAATAATCTACTGCTTGGCTGCTAGGTTGTCTCTTAGTGTGGAAAATGCCTCTCTCTAATATTTCCTGTTTGTTTATACAACATATATACTTGTGTCTGTGTAATGCAGGGAGCTGTATGCACAAGTTTGCATGCAATTACTATTAATTTTTATGACTAGGAGATGATGAATGGGCATAAAAGAAAGGTTAGCTTGTAGCATCTACTAAATCCTGGAGGGTGTGTGTGTTTTGTGGTTTGTTTTTTTTTTTATTAATAAAAAAGTATGCTGCTGTCCGGTTCCAGCCAGAAAGTAGCTGCTCTTAAGTGTGCAAGCTGCCTAAAGGCAGTAAAACTCTTGCTAAAAAGTAGCCAGTTATTGACAGGTTTTAAAGTACAAAAGCTCTGAATTGGTGTGGCCTCTTATTTCAAGAGACAGGTTAAATGATTACCTTTGCTGCTAAAAAGGTTTTGAGGTCTGCATGGAAATGTCAGCTCATAGGCTTGCATGTATATTTACTCTTGCTTGGTGCTAATGAAGCTGTTAAAAATGCAATATGGCAGAGTTTAAAGGTTTCCCTAAAAAAGGAGCATTTTCTGCTGTCTGTGACTTCTGAAGAAGCACTTTGGGGGAAAAAAAGTAATACACAAGCACAGTAATACAGAAGCCACTGTATTAACTGATCTGCTTTTAACGATTCTTTGCCAAAATCTGGAAGTAATTAGAGCTCTCAAAAAATGGATGATTCCGGGAACATAGGAGAAATTATCATCTGTCTTATGTTCAGCTGTCTTTTGTTAATTTGTATATTTAGCATATGTTTATCAGTTGTAGACTTGATTTTAAAGTACATGCAAATTCCTACCTTGACCATAATCGAAAACCGCACATGTATGTAGTGGAAATTAATATTGGTGGTATATTTTGAGGAAATTTGTGCCTACTTGAAGCACCACATGTTTTATTATCATCACTGTCTCAGAGAAAGACTTCTGGCACTTTTGTCCTTGCATTCCTTCTGCAGTGAGTTACATTTGCTTACATCCAAAGACCAAATGAGGAGAAAAGCAAACATGCGGGACAGTATTGCAGACAGTGAAATGTGAAATCCCCCTGGAGAGCCTGGGCAAAAGACCAGGTACCAATATATACCCGTTTAAAAGATGAATAGCAAGATATTATTAAAATACAAGATTTGCCTTTCAAAAATGAGACCGTATGCTAGTGCTTCAAGTGTCCAAGCTAGCGTGGATGCTAGTTAGGGGTCTTTGATAAAGCTCTGGCTGAGAAAGCAGCATGAATCATAGAATCATAGAATCACATGGTTGAATGGGACCCATAAGATCATCTAGTCCAACCGTCTGCCCACTACCATTGCTGCCACAGCTACTGAGTCCAGCCCTGACCTGTGAGCTGGATACCCTCACTCCCGTCTGCAAGTCCCAGTTTTGGCTGTGTTGCGGAATTCTTTGTGGAGCCTGTCTTTTGAGAAGACTTTTATATCAGAAACACGAACACTTTCACTATGTAATGTGGAGAGATGTTGAACAGAGGCCTTTCTGCCTACTTCATAAGTAATCCAAAATACATTAGAAGTGCTTTTAGTTAATAAATGCTGGCCAGCACTGAGTACATTTGCTGCCTGACGACACTGAATAAGGGGAGAACATCCCACACCTCCAAATCTTCCTCAGCCCTCCGCAGCCTTAGGCAGCACAGCTCACGGAGCACAAGCTCAGACGTGCACATGGTATAACCTTCCTGAGCTTTTATCTTTCTGTGGTATTAGGAAGTCAATTCCTCCCAAGAGCATGTTTATATCAATCTAAAATTCATTTCAGCTGAAATATTTATGATTTTAGGAGGAGGAGGCAGGAGGTCTGGGTGTTGAGTGCGGTCAGATCAAGTTAGCTTCAACTGGCAAGGTTGACAAAAGTAGTAATCTCTCTGTCCCTCCTCCCATACCGAAATGAGCATTTATTCCAAGCCCTTTCTTAATGCTGTAACATAATTCATTAGGACAGCCTTAATGAGCTGGTAATTAGTCTGGTGGGAGGGGGTGAAGAGGGGAAATAGAAATGCTAGACAGAGAGAAAGTTGAGCATGCTGGGGCACCTTAAAGAGCCCTGAGAGAGCCTTTTGTCAACAAAATGGATCGGGCTTGCAGGCAGTAAAACTTTCAAATGACCTTCGTGTCAAAATATTAGGCTGCTATTTTTCGCTAGATGGTAGTTTCATAAACATAAAAAGCGCACATATCATTCAGAGTGCTGTAAAATTTGTCTAAAAGATGCGATGTTTTCTTCCCTCCTCTCTTTTTTCCTTTTTTTTTTTTTTTGCTGCAAGACTAATATCACCTCTATGCAGTATGAGTGGGGGATGGGGTAAGAGGAATGGCATCTAATATCACAAACTTCTGCTTAGTCTGAAAGTAATATTAATAGCAGCTAATCTTTGTCCCAATGGTTTTGAGTGCTCGCTCTTTCTTTTTGTTTCTTTTTCTAGAGGGGAAAAAAAAAAAGTCAAATACATACATCAGTATACATGCCAGAAACAGATACCGAGAGATGATGAAATTTTCACTTGTAATATTCAGGAAAATTACTTAGATGTTCATAATTTATGGCAAAAGCTAGATGTTAATATCATTCTGTGATTTAGAAGACAGATGTGGTGTAATAAGTATATCAAAAACAACAGCTCATTTCTGGAGAAGTGAAACATCAAAACAGTTGGCTATTTAAGTGCTTTTCCTTCTGTGAAATCTTTATTTCCAAGGTTAACTTTTGACGTGGTATTGGTGGGTAGAGGGATGACTGTTTTCCAGAAGGCATGGAAGCGATTACTCAACGCATCCACTTGTTCTGCATTGCGCTTGTCTTTTAGGCTCCTTCCCTTTCTGCCCTTATCTACCAAGCCCCAGAGTGGTGGGACTTGTGTAACTTGAATAAGTAGCAGAAGGCTGATAAGACATCTCTTGAGTTGAACTATAAGAACATGCAAGGAGAAATAACAGGGGTAAGTAGCCAACTTAGTAAAAACAAAAACTAATGAGATAGCAGAATACTTGGCTTACTGATCTGTTGTGCAGTTAACTCCTTCCTTCTCCATCATCACATCATGCAGAAGTGCTAAGCTGTGCCCTCTTCACCTCCCGTCTCCCACCTGTATTTTCCCTTTGAACATCTGAACCACTTTCGCTTGGGCACAGCCATTACAATTGTACTGCAGGTGATGCACTGGCAGCCAGGACACTGCAGAGGGGCCAAATCTTCCCCCAGAAATAGCCATGGCTGGTAATCACAGAACCTGGGCAAGGGAAGGCCAGGGCTGGGGTTAATAGACATCCGACCCAGGTGCCCCTCCAGTAGTTTCTGACTTTATGTAATTGCTTGGTATTTCGACAGATATCATATGAAATATTTTTGATGTGGTTGGAAATATCAGGACCTGACTCAGTCTGAGGAATTTCCTGCCCCTTTGGTATGCCAGACAGACTTGCCTATGGCCAGTTTGTGGCTGAGGCTGGAGACTGGTTGGGTCCGAGCCCATGTATGAAGGCCACACGGGGCTAACTGCCTCGGAGATTGACGGTTTGATGGGCTTTCCCTTTGCCATCTGAAGGCCATCTTTCCCACGTAAAACATGAAATTAAAAGAGAAATTTAGGCAGATGTAGCATACAGATCCATTCAAAAAGGCTCCAGATCTGATCATTTTAGCATGGGGCAAAACATTGGTGTTGCCCTTCAGTGACATTGAATCCTGCTGGCTGGCTGCATCAAAGCTACTGATGAAACCCTGTGTCTATTTTTTTTTTTTGTTTCTTTCCCACTATTTTTTAAAAAAATCTTTCTTTCCTTTTCTTTTCTTTTCCCAGACACAAGAAGAGAACAATTTCTTTCACCCTCTAACATGTTATATTCAGGATACTCCAGGCACACAGTGCAGTAGTAAAGTACCAAAGCTCAGTAAAGAGATTTCTGATACATAACACACCTATGATATGTCCCCCCAACTGCAAAGTGTCTTCCAAAATTTGCTTTCTACAGCACAGTTGAGACTTGGAAGTTTCCATCACATAAATAACTGGTAAGGCTGCAAGCTCTGCCTAGCTCTCCTTATTAGAAGGTTTTTTCCTTTCTTAAAATTTATTTTTATTCCCAAAATCTTGTTTTAGGATGAAATTTTCTCTGTTGGATGTCTGCTGTGGAGTGAGGTTCATAATTCTGAGGAAAAGCAAATTTTAGCAGGGTTAAGAGAAAAGTACAAGTTAAATTCTGGGGACTTTTCTTTGCAAAGTCATACCATCACCAGTCAGGACTGAAAGATAGTATTTTGACTGGGGGCTTGCACTGTTTTTAGAGGAATGTCTTCTCCATCTCTGATTATTTGACAAATTTAGCCAAATTCTTAAGTTTTTTAAAATCTACAGCACATACATGCTCAGTAAACATTTCTCAGGTGACAAAGATGTCCTAAGGAGAGCAGAAATAAAGCTGACGCAGAGAGGGAAGCTGAGAGAAGAGCTCAGACGAAGGAGCTGAAATGCTACTGGGAAGGAGGCTAGAGCAACGTGCAGGATTGAGCAGGTTTTGAGAAATACACAGGGGATGGAGCAGGGGACCTGGCTTGCCAGGCAGGAATTAATTGCCTATGTTTAAGTGCCTGAGGAATGGAGGAAGGAAGCACCTTGATGAAGAGGGGGGAACTGTGAGAGAGAGGCTGCACAGATTGAAATGAGAGCAGAAATGAGCAAGAATATTGTATGTTGTGTCAGTAAATACGGAGTTATCTGTGTTCATCACGGCGAATGCTTCCTTCCTTGCTCCAGTGTACCTGGAGCAGCATCTCAGGTCCTTGAGTTTCAGGATTTGTCTGCTACCAGCAAATAGCCACCACATCGATTGGCAAAGCCTTCCACCCCCTCTGAAAAATCAAATAGAATCCCAAATTAGTGGTTCCTTTTGGCTTAATATCCCTCTGACTTGCCTCTATGTACCGTGGAAGTAAATTAACTGTGAATTAGTGCCAGAGCCATAAGGAACTCACACAGAAGTTAATAGTTCTGTCTTCATCACAGGGACTGAATAATGTGCAGCAGAGTAAGAGCTAGGCGAGTACACAGAAGAATACAAACAAAATATTGAAGAAATGCAGTCTGTGCTGAGGCAAGGGTTCCCAAGGCAAAATATACGATTATGTAATTAAGAACGGTGTCCTAATGCAGAGGCAGTGAGTAAAGGCTCTGCAGGCATCCTTCATTCCAGCATGTCCTAGCTCTGCTTTGCCACCTGAATAATGATCTTTAACTTACACATTTTGTGAGATATATTTATCATTGCACTTTTCACCTACCTCCTGCACAGTGTTGAGTGTCAGCAATTCACTGTACACCACCCCTCAGTAGCAATGTTATTTTTCTTGCTCTGGAAATGCCAAAGCTAAAGTTGCCCACATAACCGCAACTCTGGTCCCCTGTGTAAACACATTACAAGACAGTCTTTAATTACATGAGCTTTTTTTTTTTTTTTCCCTGCTGCATGATGCTCTGAGACATCTGGCCGTATCATTCAAAGTGTGGCCCAGGCCTTATTTACCTCACACCATCCAAACAGTGTACTGAATACAAAATTATTGATTTGCTCTTGGGTGTTTCAGCTGTGCTCTCAGCAGGGCATTTGAGTACTTTATGGACACACATGGATTTGAATTCACAGCACCCCTGTGAAACAAGAGGGTGACAGTATTCCCATTTTACAGATGAGGAGCTGAGTCGCAGGGAGATTAAGGTCAAAGGACTCGCTGATTTTGGGGCCTCAGTTTGATGTTTCTGAGTACTTAGTGTTTTTATAGCTCAATATATGTTCAAAGCACAGCTCCCAGAGACTTCAATTACAGCTTCCAGCACTCAGCACTTTGCAAATCAGCCCCCAGGGTTTCAAATCAGGCATCCAGAAAATGAGGAACACACAGTTAGTGACCACCTGTGGTTTATAACTTGGCCAAATGTGTGTGGATTTCCATGGTAATAGCAAAAGGCACCTCTCTTATTCCTGGGTGATGCTTTTCTCTCTCTGTCAAGCCAACTGATCTCTGCAGTAAAACACAGAGTGCTGCTAAGGTCTCTCAACGGAGCAGTCCTGCACTTTGTAGAGGAAGGATGCAAGAGGAGGGGACCATTGTCATTACCAGCAAAACAAGACTGTTTTCTTTTATGTCATTTGTGACAACAGCTGAAATCACCTTTGCTAAAATTATAACATGGCTTTTCACTTTCTAAAATGCAGCAGCTCAGCTCCAAAGTCTTAAGCCTCAACAGTAAAATTGGCCAAAGTTCTGGGAGACTAAAAGCAGGACCTTAGACTGGGAGGTAGTGGGCACGCAGCTGTGGGGGCTGCTGCCTGCTCTACTGCTTATGCTCTCTAGCAGTATATTGAAGGTGAAGGGGTGATAAACTGAGGGCAATGCTCTGCTTCTGCAGAGTGTTGGTGTGGGGAGAGGAGTACCTTTTAGCTGTGTTCAGCCTAGGGCAAATTTTTACGGCAGAGTGATGAAACCCCTGGAAGTGATATTTTTAATGGAGACCTCACTGACAGACTACAATTATAGCTATGTAAGTGGCTTTAATAAAAAGTATTTTAAATTTGAGCAACATGGACCTGGAATGCCCAGACCTAGGTCACTACCTTCATAGTATTAACAATAGAAAGATAGCAGTGAGCATGGTAGGGACGATGCATTATATAAATGAAATAATAAATATGATTTGTTTTCTTAAAATACAGAGAGGTAAAAATGGATTAATCTCATGGTTTTATCTATATTCCACACCTTGTTCTCTGTGCTGGCAGATGCTTACTGCTGAATAAGGTGAAACATAGCTGATGAAATGAGCTGGAGGTTGCTTCAATTTCACAAGGAGAGAAATGCTTCAAATATCAGCTCATAGAATTGTGTAAACTGGGGTGAGCTCCAGTATGGGGTGAACAGGAGGTGTGGTGCACTGAAAGATGCAGGGTGGTATGGACTGAGAGAAGAAAGCTGCTTTGAGAATTGATCCTTGGGACCCGGTGAGATGCGGTGAGATCCTGGGAAAACTCAGAAATTATTTCAAAAGAAGTCAGTAGAGCCAAAAGAAAGACACAAGATACTGGGAATGGACAACTAAGAACTCACAAGAATCCAGCCTCCTTAGGGGAGCAATGCATGTGAAAAAATGACTGCTCCTCATTTACTGGGTTTCTTGTTTACTGTGAGTTCATGGTGCTGATGATGAGTCTATTCCTTAGCAGCAGCGTATTTTGCTTGTTAGTCTTTCCACTGTTTCACAAGAAAATGGAGAGGAATTGCTGGTGGACAGCCAGATTGCAAGACAGCAGCTCCTTCTGCATTGGCAATAATTAAAGCCTTACTCGTATGTTCACACTTGCCATTACTGCTGCAGGCCTTTCAAGGTCCAATGCACTGTCCAGCATTGTATCTTATTATCATAAAAGCCTGATTATGAGAAGAAAACCTTAGACCTTGGAGAAAGCAGTGGATAAATTTCTCCCTGTTATTTCTAAATAATCCCCCTTGTTGTCTCTAGGTTGGATGATATGCTCTGAAGAGCAACATTTGAGACCATGCTTTAAAAATAAGGGAAAAAAAAAAAAAAAGAGAGAAAAGATACTTGCAAGGAATGGAAAAGGAAGAAAACATCTTCCTTACCTGAGTCCAGCTGAATCCCGCTCACCTTTTGTGAGTGGTTACCTTATATCAATGAAATTATTTGCACCAGATAAGTGAGAAGGATTTATTCCCTGGCAACATTCAGAGAGCTTGGAGGAGAAGCAGCCTATACCCAACGGAAATGAAAACAAACACAAAAGAAACTTCCCAGCTTCTTTTATCAGCAGTTCTTTACAGGTCACCTTTAAAAGGTTTGCATTTATGGCATCAGTATTTGAACCTCCTTGCTGTACAATCTACATGTATAGGCTGAAGCAAGGCTATGAGTGCCTGAAAAATGCAGAGGCTAATTACAGCAGTGTGAAAGTAAAATAATGAGAGCTTGAGAATGTGACTGATAAGCAATTAGATAACAGACTAACAAGCAGGATGTCTGTAGTCCATGTAAGGGCTAATGAAGGTCTCTATGTCCTCTGCTGTTGCCTGAGGAGGATGTACAAATGGAAAATATCCCAGAAATGGCATTTAAGGATATACACCCCTTACTGACTGTGTGGTGAGGTAATGATTGGATTCAGTGAGTGCTTAACCCATGGATAAAGTAATTACTCAATTAAAAAGTGCACACTGGGCGCTGATAATTAAGTGGGACACACTTGAAACAAATGTTTACAAAGGAGGTGGTGCTTGGTTTCTTTGCACAGAGGTTACTGCACGCAGCCCGGCCAGCTTCCCGACACGCTGGGCTTGTGGCCTGTGGTGCTATGTTGGCTTCAGTGCTCCAGCAAGTTGGCACGGCCAAGCTGAGGTGGGGTTAAGCCTGAGGGTCTAGCAAGGTTTGGAATGGGCAATGGAGCTGGTCTGAGAGCCAAAGGGAGCATCTGGCTCACGTGCTCATGTGCATCCCCTCATGTGCCATAGTCATGCAAGAGGACCTTTATGATAGCAGCTCTGTAAATGTTGATGCCTTTGCTGTATTTTCAGCCTCAGTCAGCTGACTGACTTTTCTTGGTATTCATGCAAATTCTGACCCTTTGGGGTGAACTGTTCCAGGCAGGAAAACTGGGGAGTTGAGCACTCTGACAGGCTCAGAAAATGGCAAGAAAACAAAAGAACAAACAAGCAAATCCATGACCAGAAAAGATTAGTAAAAAAAAAAGACATTTTGGCCATTTGGTCATAAATAGTACTGTTCAATAGCACAAGAAATCATGCAGACTGTGCAGGGAGACATAAAACCACTGAATTATGTATTAATATGTCATATAAAAGGAAAAAGTACTAAAGAAATACTGTAGGAAAAATAAATAAAACCACCATTAAAAGTGAACATGTCCCATTTGGTCAGTTATGTCAAACATAAAACAACAGAAAAAGCCGTTTGGAAGTTAACAACACTTTTAATTTTACTGCTGACTTTTCCATTAGAAGCCATACAAAGGTGTGGTTAGACCATAGGCTCAGGAATTGATTTTCTGTCTGTGCTCATCTAAATCAGTCACCTTTTAAAATATGTATCTAGATCTGTATCTCTCTGTGTATATGTATGAAGGAAGCGAGGAAGAAAGAAGTTGGCAAGCTAGGGATGTGTGAGCTGGCTGATGTTAAATTGGAGCTCATACTCTCTCCAAGGGGCTGTTTGGGTGAAAGGAGCCAGAGCTGAAATCTGCCAGCAGTGGCCGCCCGGCCTGAGCTTTCCAGCCGTCTGGTCTGCGGAGGTGGGACGCATGCACAGGTGGAAAAGTGGTGTCCTGCTCACAACAGCACAGGCTGTCCCATACAGAGGAGAAGCCATTCAACAGCACACATGGGGGACGGCTCAGCCCCGCTCAGGTTGCAGCTTCAATTTCACTCCATCCCTCAAATGTCCCCAGCTTTAATGTGAGATGACAGGTGCTGTGGCCAGCCGGCCTTGTGGAGCTGGCTCTGGAAGACTGGCAGGATGCAGGGAAGCGGCTGCCCACATTTGCACAGCTGGGCCCGCTCTGTCAGGGCCCTGGGACCATCAGGTCGCCCACCGAGCCATCCCAGAGGGGTCTAGCTGCCCTCTTTCATGAAGGAGGGAGGCTGTGAAATGTATCCATCAAGCCTGGGCTGCTCAGATCCGGATGGTGCTTTGGCACCGCTGACCGTTGCGAGTCTCTCCGTTGCTGTGAAAGGCATGGCGGCAGACCACAGCGCAGTGATGTTGCCTGCTCACAGCCAGCTGGCGAGCCCCTGTCAGCTGCGAGCGCCAGGGTCTCCTCTTTCGCACAAAAACCTCCGGAGGGATTAAAATGGGGAAAAAAAAAAAAAAGGAGAGGGAAAAGATTTTGCTAACAGAAAGCGCAAATGACACGGAAACAGCTGTGCCGCTGCTTCATTAAATACATTGGCCTGCTAGAGCTGCATTGCAGATATCCTCTTGGTGTATTTCGAACAGCAAAATTCCCTTTGGTCAACTCCGCTGCGATTTGCCTGCTTTTCTTAGCCCGGCAATGCTAGTAACATCTTTGTTGGGAGGGAGAGGCTGGGAGCTGTGATGGTGACAGCTGGGGCTGGGCCAGGTGCTCTGACAAGTGCGCTGGGGCTGCTCCCATCTGCTGCCCCTTGTTCCCGCTCCCCAGCCATGGCCCAGCCGGGCTGCGCTGGTCAGAGGCAACCCAAACTATTCTATAATTCTACAGACAACACCGAAGAGAGGCAGCGGGACCTACCCAAGCTTATCTTCCCTCCTGGGAATAAATGGGGATGGCTATAAAATGCGCTGCAGTGGATGTGTCACTGCTGCAGAGGGGAAAAGGGCCTGGCTTGGCTTTGGGGCGGAAATTTGCAGAGCCAGGTCTCTTCAGGGTCCTTCTCGGCAGAGAAAACGCTGCCTTTTGATACTGTTTTGCTTTAATTTTAGAAGCCTGGGACAGTGTGTAGAACATGAGAGCAGAGAGGAAGAGAGAATAGGAGGCGAGTATGTAAATAATCACAGTTAATCTGAAGGTCTAATGGCCTGCCTGCCTTCCCGCTGTAATTTACCATATGCTCTAGCACTTGTGTGAGACTCCCCGGCTCACGTGTTGTTAGTTTATGTAAGTGTGCACAGACCTTTGGTAAATTTGTATTTTTATTATGTAGAAGCTAACATTTAGCTTTCTTGTTGTGGGTATGTTGTAGCATATGTTAGTATTTATGTTGCAGGGAAAATGAATCTCTTGACTAGAAAATATCTTCTTCTGGTATTCTAGCAATTTGTTGTTTTGACCTTTTTAGTAATGATGTTTTGTCAATAGCAAAGGCAAAGCTGAGTGGGATGGGCCAGGTAAAGGCTAGTCATTCGTGTGTGACACCCATGGTATATTATTTCTTCTGGGTCCTTGAGGGGATAATCACATCCAGGCATGATTCAGAAGGTCAACCTAAATTGGACGGAAATGATTTCTCAGAAGTGGGTATGAAATGGGAAGTGGGTTTTTTTCATTTTCTTTTTTTTCCCTCCATTTCTGTTGGAAAAACCCATGTACGACTGGGATGCTACACCTTTTTTTTCTTAGTTTATTTTGTGTATATGTATTACTCTTTGCAAATTTTTTTTTAAGACAGTTTTATTTTTAACTTTATCATGGCAGAATCTTCAATGTTTTCAGTGGGAAATATGTTTACATCATTGCTATCTGTTTTCTCCAGGGCTAGCAAACAGGATCCCACAATATGTTATTACTGGACCAAGGCCAATAGATAGCATGCTGTAATTTTCCACAATTAATGAGAAAAAACTTAGTTTTAGCAGCAGTTTGAAGTGTTTCAAAATTTATGGTCTAGTTTTGCTTCCAAAAGCCTGTGTGAGAAATGTCAAAACTTCTCTGAGCTCCATGGTGCCTGAATTTGGCGTAAAGCCTGAGCCAACCCTCATGGTTGGCACTGCAGCCAAACTGAGAAGGAGGTCCCTGCAGTGGGGTCCTCTCGAGCTCTCAGACCAAAGCCTGTCCTCTGCGATCCCAGGACTGGAGCAAGCAGGCATAGCTCGGAGTAGCTCTCTGAGGCTGCTCCCATGTCTGGAAAAGCCATCTGCATGCTAAAGGGAGAGTGGGAGTGGTCTGCCTTTTTCCTTGGTTCCCATTAATTTCATTTTACATCATTCCCACGTGCTCTGGGCTTGACCTTTGGTTTGTTTTTTGAAATATCTGTCTTCTGTATTCACAGAAAACTCAGATTTGATTATCTGCAGTCCTGTGACTTTGCATGCTGTGTTCAGGTCAGATTCAGTAATTATTGTCTATAAGTTAATAGCTATGGGTTTTTATGACTTCATGTGATGTCTCAGGCAATGCGTTCGAATTCACAATGAACAGTGACAAAGGGTGCTTTTGCCTGTGTGAATATTAGGTTCTGAGCTTGCAGCACTGTGAGCGTTGCCACTTGTGAGTTCCATGCAAACCAGACCAGGAAAAAGAGGTGAAATATTTTCATTTCAGAAATAAAGTCTGCTTGGACTCCACGTGACAGGCTGTATGGAAAACTTT
Source organism: Tetrax tetrax (assembly GCA_009806455.1). Classification (NCBI taxonomy): domain Eukaryota; kingdom Metazoa; phylum Chordata; class Aves; order Otidiformes; family Otididae; genus Tetrax; species Tetrax tetrax. The sequence goes on from WHYT01016908.1 coordinate 330,723, forward strand.
ACTTTTATATTTAATTCAACCTCACTTTGACTGCAACACATACATATCTAAAACTATGCCGGTATGTTGAAAATAATGGGACATATTATGATTGAAGTCCAAAATAATTACTACTACAAGGATTAGAAAAGGAAATATTGTTGAAATACGCTTTAGCCTTGATGTGACAGTATTTACAGAATTGATGTTTCCTGAATCTCTGAAAGCAGTATGTTCTGGGGCTGCTGGACATAATATGAAAAGACTCTGACACGTAATGATTTATAGCACTATGCTGTTTCTGTATCAGCTGCAGCCCAATGTCTACCGAGTACAGAACATGACCTGGGCAACAGGGAACCAAAACCTCATTTAGCTATATGGAAGCTTAAATTGAGCAGTGCTTTAAAAATCAACAGGATCTTAAAATGAGTCTTCTAACAAACTCAGCAGCAAGTGGAAGGCTTTGAACATGAGGAGGGCATTTTTGACCAGCTTTAGGCTGTGCTGAAGCTGGGACAGCTGGATTCTGTGCAGCAACTAGTCCAAGGAAGCCTATGAGAAAAGACATATCCATAATCTGGTAACTGTCCCTGTTTCTTTCCATTTTTAGCTGTTTGTTTCTTTGGATGCTATTCAGAAACAGATTTTGTTTCTTTCCAGACAGTTTCATTGCAGCCACCCCTTCAGTGCTCTCTAATGTGATACTAGCAAGCAGATATCTTACTTCCAAATGACTTGCCAAAAATGACAAAAAAAAACCCAGAAAATTTGAGGTTCTCTGGCATAAAGCCATCTGAACACATTCTCATTAGATAAGGTTTGCTGAGTTTTGGTTTTGTTTCCCTTTTAATGAGAAGTTTGTTGACCCACTGAAAATAAGATGTCACAAACCACCCTAACTGACATATAATTGAAACGTTGAGATGAGCTCTCTGTGTTAGACGGGCAAAAAACACATGTAGGGGAAAATCCCTGCACAACTATGACAATTTTCTGTATGGTGCATGGCTCGCATTCACTCACGTTGTGAAAGTGTGAGAAAGTAAGCAAGAGACTTGAATATTTTGTTACGAGAGTTTTCCAACAGTATTGCTTTTTCTTACTTGGGTGCTCTCTGACATGCACCTCAAAGACAGGGAATGTTTACCTAGGAAAGGCTAGATTATTTTGTGTGTAAAATACCAAGGAAAAAGGACCAGATCTTCACTGTGGAAGCTCTCTGCACTGTTCAGTATCCAGTGTCTTCAAAACACTGATCAGGATCACATTAGCCTGCTCTGCCTCTCCCTCTTGGATACGTACCAGCCCACTCTGGGTGTATCCCCCAAATTGGAGCCACGTGCCTTCAAGCTGTCTTAATCTGGGCAAAGTCCAGAGATTGTCTCCGAGCTGGGTTTCTAAGAGCATTTCTGTTGCATAGAATCTTTCTAGGACTACTTTCTGAGCTGAGATCCCAAAAGCATGGAGTTGTTCCTTTCCTAACATCTGCAGCCCAGCGTTCACCATGACCAGCTCTGTTAGCTTTTGGGCAGGAAAAAGGGTGCCCTGCAGTACAAGCAAATGCTTTCTAATCTCTCTCTCCTGCCTGAGATTTCTCTCATCTCCTACTTTCCCTTGCCCTTCTCCATTTTTCAAAGCCCTTGGAGAAAATTGTTTCTTTATAATTTTGTTCCTCCTAGTCAAGATCGATGCTGGTGCTGATAGTCCTGACTGTGCAATCTATTCTGAAACAGAGATGTAGCCACCACTCAAAAAAAACCAAACCCACAAACAAACAAAAAAAAAAAAAAAAACCCCACCAAAAAAAAAAAAAAAAAGGGCAAGGACTTATAGCAAATATTTGTGAGTGTTTCAATGTACAAAAAGTCCCTGATCTCAAAGAGAATTCACAAGCTGCGCCCTCAGTTCCTTGATCTGTGGCACAGGGATACTTACTCCATGTCTGCACCACAATAGCTGTGTTTTTTAGAAAGCTGTGTTTGCAGATGGAGTTTTCTATGCTTTCTAGGCACATCTTGAAGAGATTTTGGTTTGTTCTGAATAACCAGCCACATCAACAAACCAAACTGTTACACATGTCTCTACTTCTGTGGAAATACAGCACGTGCTGGTAAGTCTGACCTACTAGGCGCTGTTTAATGCTGTTAAAACATTCTCATGTAGGATTTCTTCTGGGCAAAATCCAGCTTTCTATGGAACAAAATGCATTTGAATTGGAACAGTATGTTCCTTCTCAGTCTACCAGTAAAACCATTGCACTGGCCTGACGTAGCTGGAAACACTTCTCTAGCATCTTTAAGCCAGAAAGATGTGAAGTTGACAAAGTGTTTGTGGCATCTCTTGTTTCTTGCTATTTTTCTCGGTAACTAGACTCTGGGGAAAAGACTTCAAATCCTTAAACAAGCTGAAGAAAATCACTCCCTCTGATCTGCGCTTCTCAGTGGAAACTCCTCACTGCTTGCTCCTCACTTGCCAGCGGAGGCGCCCCACACGGGACATCAACGGCTGACCCACCTGCAGAAAGGGCACTTGCTGCGGGAGGAGGAATTTTTGTCTCCTTGATGAAGCTTCATTGGCTTGAGAAAAAGAAAATGTACATTTCCAGAAAAGCTTGGAAGGATGCCTGATCTGAAAAAATGAATGAGTCTTCCAGATTATTGTTTCTTCCCTTTCCAAGGGAAAAATCAAGGGATCAGTATAGTTGATGCTTGACCTTTTGTACAGCAGTGTCAGATGCTAGCTACTCTTTGCTCTCCAAGAATGACCCTAACTGCTACGATTTGGCACAATATAGGTAAACATTCCTATTTTTGCTTTTTGTGATCTATCTAAACTTTTGTGCCAAATTTGCTACCATGAACTCTGAATGTAAGTTTGGTTATGAGCCAGTTAAATACAGCATATATAGTCACTTGGAAACTTTTATTACAGAACACTTGCTTAAATTCTTACTGCACACGTGCCATTAGAACAAATGAATCACAGTAATATTTTGCATCATGGTTGCACCTGGCAACTGGGGATCTTGAAGCATTTATGAAGTAGCTAGATTTACTCTGACTATAATTTGCCAAGTACCTGGGTTTTTTTTCCAATTTGTGTAAGATCTCCGTAAATTATTCCTTTTACAGATGTAAGTTTTTCTCTTTGTAAGTAGTCTAGTCCAGCACTTCCTCCTCTTCCTTGGTGATCCGTGTAAAGAAATATTGCTGAGCAATTCTTGATCTTTATACTGATCACGTTAATCAGATGTGTAAGTAACTCAATGTGACTGAGGGACTGATTTAAAAAATCACTGCTCAGTAATATTTACCTTACATGTTTATCTTTCAATTAGTTATAAACTAATATTCATTATAAACTATTAATAAAGAATGCTTGCCTAAAAATTACTTTTATGGGAATCCATAAAATTTAGGATATATCATAAAAAAGGAACACAGAAAGTATGCACATTTTTAAAATTTTGGAGATATTTTCATAACAAAACTTATGAAACCTGTGCTGAGAAACCTGAGGCTTAAGCATGGCACTCTTTTGTTTTTCCTTATATCATTTAATGCCATACAGCAGTTTTGTAACAGAGTAAAGTTGGAACAGCCTTCCAACTCTTATCACTGGATGATAGCTCCTCATCTGGAAGAGCTGGAAGGAGAACAGACACATACAGAAAATGTGCAAGGAAAGGTTTCCAAATCTTTCTGTGCACACCCAGGACTAGTGATGCATTAGGGACTCTGCAGGTATTCTCCCGGCAACGCTCCTGCTCCGCCACTGAGCTGATCCTCCAGCTCTCACTGCTGAAGGAGTTCTTTCATGTTACTTCTCTTTTTCATCTATGGAGAAGCACAGTCAAAGCACATCATTAGAAACTCTGGAGCACTTGAACATTTCTGTGAAGGAAAAGATGCCAGTTAGTAACAATACCTTACTGTAGTCATATAAGTATGTGTGACCTTGACATGTATCAGAAACCTCAGAAAGCTGTTCCCAGTAATGCTTCTCATTTTTCGTGGAGGCAGAGAACGTACTGGCAGTTCAGCTTTTCAGAATTGCTTTAAGTTGGGAAGAGTCAGTGGACCAAGCTGCATTGTACTGCAACTGGGTAAAGCTCCTTTGAAAGAAGCACTTGCTTTCTTTGGTGATTTTGTTCCTGCAGCAGTGAATTTGTTCCACTGTCCCTGGCTCATGAGACCACCTTCTGTTTTTCTAGTCTCTCTCTCTCTTTCTTTCCCCTTTATGTCTTAATTCACTGCTGTCATGATTTATACTAGCAATACAATGTGCAAGATGTGAAAATCTATATATCTATCATACCCTCATCTGAACACTGGGACATGACATTTCAAAATTATTTTTTGCCTATACATTTATCACACTTCTTTTTTTTTTTTTTTTTTTTTCTTTTTCAAGAGGAGACACTGTCTTCTGTGGATTGAGGCAGGCTGAAGATGGTCCAGCACCTCTACTCTCTGATTTCATGTACTTCATGTGGCTCATGGGGTAGAGAAAGGGGCAGGAGCACTGCTCTGCTGCGGCTCTCTGTTCCTTCAGCCAGTACTGTGAAGCTAAATATTTTATGATTCTTGTAGAGACTAAGGTATATATATTTAGCATGTTATCCATCAGTGGCAATTTGAGCTTTAATGTAAACATAAATTGTTCTTTAAGGAAGAGTAAGGATCTGTGACAACTTGTTCCTGCGACTGGCTGATCTTTATCAGCTTTGTGACAGTCCCACAGAGACAACTGGTTGTAATGAGCTCATTTATTATTGATTCAGTCTTTGGACAATTAATCAGAATTAATCAGAGTTCAGTGGTGTTTTAGAGGTCTGAAAATACAAGTATGTAAGAGCTAGCGGCACCTGAGTGCGTTGAAGGAAGCATGAGATCAATACTGTCCCAGGAACCAAATACAATTCTGTCTCTTTCAAGGTCTGGAAACAGGTAGCAAATTTTTGAAGATATCTTTTGCTTCTTCTCCCTCATCTTGACTTTCCTGTACAGTGTAACTCTGGGAGAGGCTGAGCATAAATGACAAAACACACTAAGAGGAACAGTTCTTAAAAAATTTCCAGCTCAATCTTAGATCTTTCTTCCCTGGTCACTCCCTCTGCAGGCAAAGTCCTGCCTCCAGAAGCTGTAAGGCACTGGAGCCTGAAATTAGCTGTGTGATCTTATTATTGCAGCCCTTGTGCTTTTTTTCCACACATCCACATATTGGTAGTTACTCTTGTTCTTTATAATTTAATTTTAGACACAACATAATCTTGTTGGAGTAAATGCTTGTGTCTCTTTATTTTTTTTATTTTTTTTTTTAATAAAACATGTACTGTAGTGTCTAGATGCTAGGCAAGAAAGTTGGTGTGCTGTAAGTACCAGATATAAACATATTCTAAAATCCTTTAGCACTTCTAACATCTGTTAAAAATGGTCAAGAATTTTGACTGGAAAATGAAAGTCTTTGACATAACTAGGATCTGGTTAGAAATAGTTTTTCACTTTTTTTTTTCCCTATGTGGAGCTTCTGAACACAATGAAAATTTATATTTTGTTTCCTCTGATATCCCTATGTTTTAGAAATGAAACCTTTTTTTTTTAAGTGTGAATAGGTTTTTGAGTTAGGAAAATAAGCCACCATCTGCCTTCATTTTAGAGTGTTTCTTGTAAAAGTTTTATTGTATGTTTTTCATGAAAGAAATTGCCTCCTCCCCACTTTCAAATATTTTTTACTAACTTACACTTGAATTGGAAATATTCTGAAAAAAACAATATTTTGTGATTTTGCAGGCAGTGTGATAGATAATTTGGAAAGGAAAAAGACAGACTAATGCTATAAAAATAAGATACTGCGAAATGCTGAATGTCTCCTGGATGTGCACTAATTCTGTTTATATTAGATCTAAGCTAAGTACTAATTTTATTAGCATTAGTAAGACAAAAATTCAAAAATATAGTAACGTGGAGCAAGTCAATGTCTGTTATTGGAACGAGAGTAATTAGCTGAGTAATTAATTGAACCATACCTGAGGTTTTTTTTTAGTCCAATTATTTAAGCTGAATGCGTTGTTCTTTATCACATCATAACAAATTGTTCACAGAATGTGTATGTTTCATTCTGCCACTGACATATGGATTCTACCTCACGTCATTAATACAGTGGTTAACATCCACAATTCATTAAATAGATTTGGCACATTATCCCATCCAAGTCCATAAGCAGAACCAGATATAATTTGAAGATTCAGTGCATTATCCTGTGTGTTTGAATTTTCCTCTGAAGAAGCAGGTGGAGATGCCTGGGTGTAGAGGCTAAAGTTTTGTTAAACTTCTCCCATTTTTGAGTTAAAGTACCCTGGCGTGTAATTAAGACTGAGGTGTTGGTGCATTATAAAATTATTGCCAATGGCACTTAGTATTTGAGATTAATTTAGCCATAAGTCTTGTTTTCTGAAAGATTTAAGAGTAACATTTTAAATTAGAATCCCAACTATGTATTTAATTTAGATTTAATATGACACTTACTTGTTCTGCTAATAAAAGCCCCATTGCATATTTAAAACATATTAATTGAGGATTAACACAGATGTAGTAGATTTAGAAATCTTTGATGAAAGCATTTTAAAGTATCAGTTGGCATTTATGATTACTCTAAATAGATTAACAGCATTAATGTGACCATCTACTTATAAATGTAGCAGATTTTGTCTGATTTGGAACAGAATGCTTTTAGTGCTATGTCCACCCATCGCAATTGAGCTATTTTTATAAGGGGTTTAAGTGATGGCCCTTTCAGTACTGTTTGTAGGTGCAGCACATCTGTAGGTGCAGATGTATAGTTGCTTTGCTGCTCTGTGAACAGAAACTGGTAACTGTGCATTGACTGTCAAGATCACATACATCGAGTGGTGCTTTCTTTCAAAACAAAGATATTTCAAAACAGATATTTCAGTTTCTTCTAGAGGCTGGAAGCCTCCAGTTAGGACGTCTTTGTATATTTGCATGTTCATAGTGATTGTATCACTCAACTGTAGTGGTTGTATGCAGAAAGTTGCTATAGCTTCTTTGCAGCATGGTACAGGTCACCCTCGGGTGTCCCACTGCCCTGCCTCAGCAGCATCCTTTGTGCCCTGGAGGGAACATAATTAATCCTAGGGATAGCTGTCAGTGTTGTGTATTTCATAATTTTCTGTGAAGAATCTGCTGGGGAAAGCCTCTGGCTGTGCTTAACGACAGAGTAAGGCCAACTAGAGCTGTTGGTGGACTGCGCTAAACCTGTTCTTCCATTTTCATCTTTTTTGACAATGTGGTTTATGACCCAACTTCCAGAGAAGTGGCTGGCAAGTTTAATGTCACAGGTCCCTTGCTGAGGGATTCCTTAGCTTGAAGCCTGCTGAAAGGAAGGAAGGAAAGACTACATCTCGTCCGGGAGATATTTTCATGGAAGATCAGGGAATGTTACAGGCATTGGAAGGTGTGAGGTAACATTTTCCTTCTGTGTGTGTCTGCACAAATTTTTTAGTTGGTTGGCTTTTTTGTGAGATGACAGTCAGCATGAAGGAGGATGTGTTTTGCCAGCGCAATAGTCTTCTACTTTTCTTTTAACTTTTAGGGAGATAAGAAGAGAGTGGACTATATGGCTGTGCTGTTCTGTGGCTCCAGTCAAACTTGTTCTCTGCTATCTGCCTTGCACAAAAAGTGGCTCTTTCTGGCTCTGCTGATCAGTTAACACTCAGCAACACCCTGTCCAATTATTCTCCTACTACTCTTGCTCCACAAGCTGTGAGCCAATTTCAAGAAGGCACTGAATTTGATCTGATGACAGCAGCATTCCCTAGCGCATTGCAAGACACTGGGCAGGCAGCGCACATGGTCTTGCCTTGAGGGCTGTAATGCAGCCTTGTAGTAGGATCTAGTAAGGATGTATTATTATAAACCCTTATCATGTTTATTTCACTTTTCATTCACTCTCCTTCCAATCTTTTGATATTTAGCCTGGGGGCAGACTCAGCTATATATCCAAACACGCAACTTTACATTGAATTAATGTGTATTTCTTTGCTAGTTAAGAAGTTAACAAAAAAAAAGGAGTAGGTGTCACTATTTTGCTTATGGTGGGAATTTGACGACGCACTGAACCAAGCACAACACACTTCCAGAATCTTAACTAGTTTGATTGCACCATCGGCACTGTTATTTCGACAGCCCCACTCTCCAGCATCTGGCATAATTGGAAGCAGCAGCCAGCAGGTATCAGATGTCAGTATGAATTGTCTCCTGCTGTGTGAGCACTGACTATGAAATTGATTTGCTGTCTTTTTTACGCAGTTTTGTAAGAAAAGTAACGTGAAGTCCCAAACAGACAAATTGTGTATTTCTGCACATACAATTAAAATAGGCATATGCATAAAAAATTTAGAGAGGGGAAAATATATCGACAGGAAAGCAGTATAGCACCATCAGGCCCTGCTTCCTCACAGGCAGTTTTGGTGGCAGTCCCCTCTGTGTTTCTCTTCGGAGGAAGAAGCTGAGCTAAACTAATAGCTGGAAACCAATTTCTCTGGGTACTTGTATGGATAAAAAGCATAAAACAGGAGAAAAGAACTCTTCAGTGAGTGAATTTATATCTCTATTTTAGTCACTAGTGATAATAAGGCAAGAGAGAGAGACACTGTGGAAAACAAGTCTCCAACCCAGAGCAAATTTTCCCCTGATTTGTCATTGGGATGATCGAGATCCCTAAGACAAAAAACCTGAGCAAAGTCAATGGCAAATTTATCTTGATTTACTGTAGCCAGGGTGTTGCCTTAGGGCACATCAGAAATAAAAAATAGTCTCTCAGCACCTTCAAGATGCTGTCATACGGAACAATTTCACACATATACGGGTAATGTCTGTGGAACTGGTATCTTGACCACTGATTTGAGGAACTATAAGGGAGGATTAGACCAAGTGTAGAAGTGATGCCATTGTCCTGAGACTTGAGAAAAGCCTCTGAGCACTCCTTAAGGACTGCTGACATTTAGGTGATGGCAGTAGGAGCACCGGAGGGAGCCCAGGCTTCATTGGCAAGAACTGGTGCCTTTTCTCAAGCGGAGTTACAATTGGCTACAAAACAACTGTGTTTATGGGCCTCTTCCTCAGCCTGAGGCAATACTTGGCTTGGATATGAGAAGGCTTAATCAGCTCCTACTGCAATCAAATTATTTAAGATTTTTTCAAAGAGAAAATTGCAACAACTTCCCTTCCTAAGAAGTTGGGGTCAAAAACCTTTTTAGCAAAATCAGCTTGAGCGTTGATTACTGAGCATGGACACCTTTTAGACAAGCACAATGGAGAAAAACATTGCCAATACCTGGTTCAGTGGGACCCAAGTTCAGTGTTTAATTGTGTTTTTGCTCTGACACCCAGTTGCATAGCAATAAGGGGGAGCATATGATACAATAATCTATATATAGGATAGGTGGGGACGAACCTTTGACAGGAGGCCAGCTAGTCTGGTATTCCAATCTCGGTGCTGACATGAAGGCAGCTGGTAATCTTCGACAGGTCACTTGAAGTTCTTCCTAAATTTCAGAACTAAATTTCTCTCTGTTGACGAGGGACCAGTCTGTAACTGTCTTGGGATTGACAGTTGTCATAACATGATCCAACAGGCCATTTCATACACAGCCAGATCACGGGTGCCCCGAAAAACTTTCCCCCCATCTTGGATAAGCACAAGATAATTTACAGGTAGCTGGCTACTCTGCTCAGAGTGCTGTTACCCCACAGAAGCAGCAATATACTGCAGCATTCTTCCCTGCAGAAGCAACCAAACAGGTTTGAATCTGACCTCAGGAGGAGATGGAGGGTAGTCATTTGAGCAGCTGATCTCTTTCATTTTCCCCACACAAGGCACAAGCAATGCTGCTTTGGGTCCTCATGATGCCTGGACTGCCTCCTTTCCTCAGCCACCTACCGCCATAGGTAACACCTCACTTTCCCTATTTCTGAGGCTCTGTCTGATTCCAACAGCAAGACTACAACCAGATGCTTCCCTATCTAAAAGACTTAGGCCCTTTTCAATGGAACCAGAGTTTCCACCAGCTTTTAACCCTATGCTTCGACCCCAAGGATGAGTTGTAATTTCATCTGCAAGGCGATGCTGTTACAGTGATGTTCTCTGCAGCTCACTCCCCAGAGAGACATAATAGAAAGAAATACACCCACCTCTGTGCCAAAGCACTATGTGGGCTTGCCCAGACACAGAATGCTGCTGAATTGGCCAGCCGAATTTGCCTTCATATTCTTCCCCTCATTTTCTTGGGAAGTTTCCCTAAGGTGCACAGGCCTCCAACAGTGAGGAGAAAGAGAACTCTTCTTCCCGCAACTGCAAAAAATTGCATGTTGTACTAGGGAAGCTCTTGCCTAGTGCTCTGACTGTCACTGAAATCAGGAGAGGAACAGGGATGTGACCCAACACCATTTCCTCTCCCATGTTAAGGAAGAAAAGTCCCATCATTTGTTTAAAGGGTGCTGTTACCAGAGTCAAGAAAATATTTCATATTCATGCATTCATTGGTGGAGGAAGGAGGAATGAGGATTCCTGCAAGAATGAAACACAAACCTGGATAAATTAAACAGCAGTCTCATAGCAGTGCATTTTATAATGCATTTAACAGGTTCTTCCAAGCTGTGTCCTTCCAGTCTGTTTCCTTCCCTTCATTGTTGTGCTGTGGAGGCAAGCGAACAGTAATGCAGAGCATCATGGTTTCTGAGAGTCTGCTCTGAGTCATCCCCACAACACATTGCTGTCATTTTACAGTGGCTTTTCCTGCTTTTCAGCTTAATCAGACCCCTTATGGGGGATTCAATAACCCACATTTCTTGATAGAAGTTGAATAGCAAAATCCATAATGGTAGGTCAAGCCTTTTCCAGAAGTAGCCCTAATGTGCTTTTCCTCACTTTTCTCAGGTGACTGTTCAACTTTTGCTGCTCTTTTCCCCCAGTTTATTTCTCTTAAAAGGAATAGGCCAGTTCAGCATTCCACTCCTGGAATTTCAGGGGGCATTAGTGTAAGCAGCATGGTTTAATTCCTGTCTGCTTCTTGCTGAAAAGTTACCCTTCAGCTATTGTTTTAGTAGCAGTAAAACTTTTTCAATGGCATTACTTTTTCTAAATGTATTACTGTTCCCTTTTTAGCAATGTTGCAGCATGCACATTTGATGTCACGTTTCTGTTGTGAGCATTTGATTTTTAGTGACATGAGTACGACACAGATAGACCTGAGAACCCAGCTGTTGACTCAGTCTCTCAGTGCCCATTTGTTTATGTCTGTGACCTGGTCACGTAGTACAAAGGGTTTCCTGCTGAGCTACATGCAGCTGCCTGGCTGAAAAGCATGCAAGAGCTTTATTTGTCCTGCCTGCAGCCCCAGATCTTCCTGGAACTGACTCCCTGATCCCTCCTGACGTGAAGGTGAGTGATATCACTGCGCAGCCTTCCCAAAGATCCTGGCCTGTCTGGAATCCGCCGTCAGGGATCCACAGGGCATTACAGCCTGTGTTTCGGCATACTGCTCCAAATAAACTGCCCGAGTAAGGCTCTGGGCTCCCTGAGGCTTCAGAGCAGTGCCACCCATTTTTGTCAAGGAGAGCAGATGTAAGTGACACGTGGGGGAACATAAACCAAGGCTTGACTGGTTCATGTCCTTTTTCTAAATTTATTTTAGCAGTTTTACACACCCCTACGATCCCCCCTTGGAACCCCTTATGCTGCCGGGAAAACTACTCAGTCTTGTTTTCCCATTTTCTGCTGATACGAAAGACCTAAAGATTTGTCTTGATCAGATGTTTCTTGAGGCAGCTGCACCGCATTGCACCCCACCCACAGCAGAGCAGGCACACAGCCTGTGGTCAGAAGGAGTCAGAAACGTTTGGGTCATGCAATGGTCTGCTCGTCTGGGATGCTGGCAGGCAGGTGGACAGTTTTCCCTACAAGTGAAAAGCAGCTTGCTCTGCAACTGCCCGGCACAGCCTGAGGTGCCTGAATGGCAAAATGGTGAGTTGCTCAGATGGCACAGATGTTTAGTAACCAGTCTGTGAAGAGCTGCATGTCCTGAAGTTAGATCTCTACCGCTGGGTGTCTGACAGGACACCCCAGGGCCTGGGCTTCACTGTGTTAGGTAAGCAGAGTCACACTCCTTGGCACATTGTATATAGTCCCAGAATAAGATGAGGTTACAGATACAGACGGAAGAAAGTGTAAAAAAACCACTAAACCATAAAAACAATCTACACACTTCTCAACAGCCTCGACTGAAATTATATAATTTCCCAGTACATTCAATTGTTTGGCAATTCTATTTTCTTTCTTAAGTGGGAATTTGGTTTTGTAGCTCACATCGCCCTGAAGTGATCCATGCCTCCGTTTATCGTCTCCTGATGTGTGGAGCACCACTCTTCCACCTCTCACATCTCCGGTTTTCTTACATCCCCATTTCAACACTAGCTGGTGATCACATGAGAACGCAGTATTAGGAAACCATTTGGTATATTTTTAGCGGTGCTTGGGCTGAAGTAGCAATGAGAAGGGAGGAGTGCCAGCCACATGTGACCAACCAGCTGTCTGTGGCCCACATTTTGGAAATCACGGATTCAAGTAACTGGCCATAGGTTATGGAAAATTTCCCTTTTAGATTGCTATTTCAAATTGACCCCAAACTAAACAAGGCAGGAAGGTCATCTTGGCTGTAAACAACTTCATGATGTGTGAGCAATCTTCATCCAGTTTCTTTGCCTTTTAATGGAAGAGGAACACTTTAACTGGAAGTGAGTTTCTTTTGTGCCACTTTAGCTACAGGAGCAGCTATGGCTGGGATGGAGAGACCGTGTGGCTGCTGTGTGCTTCGTTCCCACTCTTGGTCACACTGTGATAAGTGCTGAGGTCTTGTCCTCCATCATGTGTAGAGAGGGGAAACCATCAAGCAGATCTAGCTCTATAAATCTTAGTGTGACAGCCATATAACAAAAAAAACCCCACATTAAACATGTGAATCTTCTTCCCTCTCCAACCTGCTGTTATGAATATCTGTTGGCTATGACTTCCAGCTCACCTCCTTTCCTGTCTTCTTAATCTGTGAGTATTTTAGGAGCCCATAACTCCTTGTCAGCTGGCACCTATTGCTATATATGCATCAAAGGCAGCCGCCTGCTAGAGTTCTACATGCTTCTGGGGTTATTTCACCGCACATATAAGTACAAGCATAAGTATAAGCATTCCTTGTATGTCACCCATCTGTGAAATCCCCTGTCCCAGTTTCAGCCAAGCTTGCTTTATCACATTCCCTCCTTGCAAGCCCAGCAACCCAATCCAGTCTGTTCCCTGTCCCACAGGAGAAGAGGGCACTGTCTTTAACGTGTTGCCTGGCTTCTCATGGTTTTCAGCTTGGTTTCTCTTGCTGTCCCTCAAACCATCTCTGAGCACAGCAGAAAGTGGACTCAGGACCCTTCGAGTTCCCAGCACATGCAGAGAGTAGGGTGAAGAATGGCTCGTACATGCTAGTTACCCACACCCCCCCTCCAAATCCCGAGACCGATGATCAGCTGGATCTGCTTATGGGAACAAGACCTCAGCCTCCAGTTGTGGTTATGGGGAGGTAACCAGTGCTAGTGCTGCTAGTGCTGCTGCATCCCACTGTGAGATCCAATCTTCTTTGTCGAGCTGAAGCCTTTACCAGGCTCCCTGCTCTGCTTTGCCTGGCAAGGAGGTGACAGGCACCACGCACCAGCCATGATGGACATTGTGGGACTGAGTTCCTGTGTGTTTTGACTGGGACTACAGCTTGATTCCAAAGAAATGCCCCCAGTAACAATCTTTCAACCTCCAGGGAGACTATTTTTTTTTTTTTTTTTACGATGCATTTTGTAAATCACTCAGGTGATGGCAAGTTTATGTATTTGGGTGGCAAATTTATGTTGCACTATTAGTTTCAAGGAAATCCAATTGAGTGTGTGGATTTTGGACTCTTGACCTTTAAGCAGAATGAGTTTTTTGAAGAAGTGTGAAGTAGCTTGTTCATCTCCATGAGGTGTACTCTACTGAATGAAAATGCCCTCTGCAGAGACACAGGAGAAGTGAGGGGTGTGAAGTCTTGCATTCATTTGAGTCAATGGTGCCTCCTTTCCCCACTTGTGGCCAGTGTTTGGGACACTTTGCTAAGCACCGACTTATTGTGTCTTCAGTCTTGCATTCTGTTTTGCAGAGTCTTCTAGGAAGCTGGAAGGGGCTTTCCTAGTGCTGGCTCCTGTGAGGAGTGACAGAGTCACCACCCTCACTAGATGGGATGCAGGGCAACGTTTGCCCAGGTCCCGCTGAGAATGGGGAAGGGGCGGGGAGAAGAGGGTGGACCTCCGTAGGGCTGGGAGCACAGCTGTACCATTCCAAGTCCTGTCCCTCTTCTCCTCCCCTGCTACCCCACTACCCCTTCCCCTGGCTCCCTGTACAACTCTGAACTTCTCCCCTGTCCCTGGCACATGTGCTTTTTATTCAGCTTCAGTGCTATCTAAGTGTTCTGCTCTGCTGGTTTGATTTCTCTCAAACTACAAACTCCTTTGACAGAGGCAGACCATGACAACATACCTCGCTCCTCTTTCCTTTTTCCCTCCGTTTTCTGCCAGCGATCAGGCTTGAACTGACGTTGGCTGGTTGTAGGTCAGGTTCAAAGGCACTGAGCACTGTCTGAACATCCCCTTGAGCTATCAGCTCATGTGAAAGTGAGTAGTCTAGAAAACCTCTATGACTGCACAGAGTAATCCACTTTATGGGTGAGTTCCTAGGGTTGTCAGACTTCTCACGTAACACGGGGCTTCCCATATTGTAGCCTGAAGTCCTGCATCATGTGGTAAAGGACAGGTTTACCAACTTCCCTGGTATGTTTACAAAAAATCATGTAGATTTCTAGCCTTAAGTATGGAAAATAGTCCCACTTTACCCTTTTCTACACAAGCTTCCTTGATTGTCTTAGAGCTGCTACTTTCGCCTGCAAGCAGAGGTGGTTATAAGGTGACAACATGGAAGAGTGAGTCCACGAATGATAAATACAGAACTGCACAGAGGAGAAGTGCTGTGGCAGTGGAGTGGGAATATCCTGTATTTTAAAAATGCTTTTTTTTAAGGATATCGCTTCCCATTTTATTTCTCAAAAACTAATGGATGCCATAGAGCAGCGTGTAGGTGTGTTAAACAATTAAGACCCAAATGTGGAGGGAGAGACAAGAACTGTAGCCACAATTTGTGGCCACTGAATCTGCCTCCCTCCTCGTTTGTTGTACAGTCTTTTCAGGAGCCACTTACATAAATGTCCCCAAATCTGGTGTGCACAGCCTACATTGACACCCACAAAATTCCCCATCTTTGTGAGCATGTAGATTTTAAAGTTTTGTAAAATGGAATGCTTAAACAAAGATGAGCTTCCCAGCTGTAACTGTGGGGGAGAGATTGTTCTGCTTGAGTCAGGGCACGCATCTTTAGCCTATTTAATTCAGCACCAGCTTGGATGAGACACTACTAATTGACAGCAGCCAAGTATCTGGCCTTTTTTAAGGAAACTTGGGGTAGAGGGAAACTATGGACAGTGGCTTAGAATTCACAATATCCAATTCCTGTGTGTTTTCGGTATGCGGCACTCATAAGCCATCACTTGATGAATATGGCCTGAAGTGATGAAGGCAACTTATTGTAATTTTTTGCTGTGCTCTGTTCAGATTTATTTCTTAGTCAGTCAGGTGGGACACCCTGTAGATTAAGACTTAGCACACACATTTTAAATCTGTAGACTAGTACTTGAGGTGAAATAGGAATTATTTTATGTTTCAGAGCAGTAATGGCCTGAGTTGCCAGAAATAACCATAATAACAAACTACTTGTTTCCTGAGTCAGGCACATAGTGCAAACAGCCATAGTCTCAGTGCACCAATGCTTTCCCTTTTTTTTTTTTTTTTTTTTAATGAAAATAACAGGGATGGGAAATGGTCCAAAAAGAGTTTGTTCCCTTGGCTTGTCTGATATTCTTTTCAAAACTGTCTGCCTCTATGAAGAAATATAATTACAGAACCATTTAAAATGTGTTGGTTTTCTGAGGAGAAGAGTGGATACTCTGTGGTGTTTTAACATGGAGCTGTATACAGCACGTAGGCAAACCAAAAAGCATGCAGATGCTGAAATTTCTGTCTTTGGGTGTGTCTCCTAATTTTATTAAAGCTGATATATATTATTGGACTTTCCAGCTGACAGTCCCTCACTTGCTTGCATGTCTCAGACATCCTCCCCTCTTGTATCCATCCTCTTGTAAGCTGGCTTATCCTGCAACTTGCTTCACTAGGACTTTTCAGGGTGCTCTGTTCAGATAAGCAGCCTGGGTGGGTTTGGAGAAGTCTGCCAGCCTTCCAAAGGAGAATTCACATCAGATGATTTTGTTACATTCCTGTTCAAAGTCCTCACCCTACAAAAAAGTCCTCTCTGACTCTGCGGCTCTCCTTTTTTCCCAGGACCTTCCGCATTCCTGTCTCATATCGTGCATTGGCAGTGAGACTTCCCTCTTTGAACCACTAAAATGTCTATAGTGGTCTGCTTAGAAAGGCTCATGAAGGCACTAATAAAGTACAGGCACGACCATCCAGGCCTACGTTGCTGCTGACAAATGTGGAGCCTAAAATAGTGGCAGCAGTGATGGAGATGGTAATACAGCTGTGTGATGCCAGATACGTTTATCATTGTGAGGTAATGGCCATGTGTCAAAGCACCGCTCAATCTCAGCAGAAGTGGGGCAGACCTACTCACGTTCCCTAAGCAGCTAAAAACTTGCTCAGGGCACATTTTGGCATGCGAAGATTTTTACTTCACTGATTTGTGCCAGCTTGAAACAAGATTTTCTTCTTACCTCGTGGCAGACTGTGCCAAAAAATAGGTCTGATTCCCTATGAATGTGAATTTGTGCCATGCAAACATGTACCACAGGCTCCCATGACAGAAGTGGTGGCTTATGTCGACTGAGACTGAGGGAGGGAGGAACCCAAGGAATGAGGCCTCTTGTCAGCCGTCCTGTCAATCATGATCGGTCAGCTGCTGCTTATGATGAAACCGCTCTTTGGGGGATTTCATTCTGCATGGCTGGTCAGCTGGTATGTGTTTCTGTCTGGGCTCTGCAGCCCTGGCCCTCATTTGAGGAGGCAGGCCTTTTGTTCTGTATCAGGCTTCAAATAGTTTGGCATCTGTTGGTTTGTGTTGTCTGCTCAACCATTTGTTGCGTTAGCAAGCTTCCTTCTAATCGCAGCCCCTAAGCAGTCTGCTCCCTGTAACGGTTTCTGCTTTAGAAAGTAGAGGTAGATGTGTGCTGATTGTGAACTCACAAGCTACCTCTCATTGGAGAGGTGAAGATATTTGCACACAGAAGAAAGAAACTAGCTACCAGGATTTCCTTCTGATTAACCGGTCACCATGCCGTTTCTTACCATCAGGGCATGTTAGTGGTGAAAAGTACAAGTCACGTGTAATCCATGCTTCCACTACTTTGCAAACGGCAGAGCTGATGGACAGAAAAGAGCGGTAGTGATTAGATCCACAGCAGTGATTCGCAGCTTGAGATTATAGTTTCTGCAATTTGCTTGAGTTTGTACAACCCAAATATCAGATAACGTTACGGTTTACATTTTCCATGGAACTCTGTCTCAAGAACATATTGATTTGTGCTGCATCAGATTACTCAGGGGTTGGAGAAAGCCAAAAGGAGAATTTTACTTTTTTCCTGCTGACATTTGAAATACAGGATTATACAACTTTGCATCTACCTCTGTGTAACCTTCAGTGACCAGCTTTGGAAAGTTGCTTAAGAACTACAATTTTTTAAGCTTTCTTTAAACAATTAAGAACTCTTTTTAAATCCCTTGAAGGCAAGCATTGTCTGTTCCTGCCACCTTAGCCACAAGCAACATACAGAGCGAGGCAGGGGGAAAAGAAGGTAGATGACTAGAATTCAACCTCTGAGTTCAGCATCACCCTCTTTCTGCCTCAGATGGATGCAGAGCCCACTGATTCATGTCCCTGGGCTTCTCGTCAATCAGCCCTAACTTGAAAAGCTGCTGTCTTTAATATCAGTGAGCTACCTGGAGAAGGGAGGATGCTCCTCAGAAAGGGTTTCTGAGAGTTAAGTGGGATCACAAGCACATGGTCTGTGTCTCATTGATGAGAAGAGCCTGCTGCTCCCCCCTCCCCACTGCAGCATGCAATACCTGCCTCCGCTGGTGCTACTCAGCATGGTTAATTTGCAAAAACCAGGCATTCAATGTTTGGGGTTTGTAAATTATTTTTTATTCAGTATTCATTTGTCTATACTCTCAAATTAAAATGTTTCCAGAAGAACAAATTAAGATATTAAGCAGTTGAAAACCCTATTGTTAAAGCACCTGCTTAAATGTACCCAATTTTCGGAGGAATTGTTCCCCAAGAAACACAGTTTTGAAGTAGTAAAGTCCCTGGGCAATGCAAGTGCTCGCTGCCTCCCAAAAATCAGGTCACCCTTAGTTATATGCCTACTTTAGTCATTGAATTTTGGCCTCAGATCTAATGTGTGTGTGGAAATGAGTGGGGAGGAGGAAGCTGAGATTTATTTTTTTTTAACTTCTCAGCTGCTTTGCTTAGAAGCCACAGACTGCTCTTTGTAAGCGTGCAGCTGTGGCTAGTCTGTCACACAGTATTTTATTTCAGGATGAGACAAGCACCAAGTCAACGTAGCTCCTATTGTTACTTGTCTGTCATCCTATGTTAGCAGAATTCAATGCATTCAGTGTTCATCAAGGAGATGCGGTATTAGAGCCGCATGTATAGATGAAGGCTCCCCAGATGTGTTGTACTGAAAAATTCAGAGCCCAGAGCACACAGAGGTTACTTTTTCTCCCTTTAGGATCTGTATAATTTGATGAGGCACCACAGACTCGATAGTCTCACAGGAAGTGATAGCCTTTGCCACGGCAGGTCACTTTCTGATGCAATGGTAGGAGACATCTTCGCAGTGCTGCACCAGGAGTTATGCAATCTAAAATGTCAACTTGAAACATGTCCAAGCACTACTCAAGAAATAGCTGTAGCAACAAGTACTCAGGTGCTGGAGATGCTTGGGTACTCAGAGAGTATGGGGGCTCAGCAAAATCACTTCCGACGTGCCTGAGAAAACAATGGCACTTGCAGAAATTGAGCTATAGAGAGATTCAATCTGTAGGGAAGGAGAAAGAAATTACCTAATTTTTTCAATGCACTGGAAGAGAAGTGTATTTCTTGGTAGGGAGAGCTCTTTTCTTGACTCTTGATTTGTTGACAAATCCTGAGTCTCTCTTCAAGGAGGACAAATGCCATGGGTCTATCTGGGATCAGTGAATTTTCCACTCACTTCCTGATGTTATTGTGGGGTACATTTGCCTTCCTTCACAAAGGGTGGTGATGTGTGCTTTTGTAACAGTGAGTCTCATATCTTTTCTTACTTCCAAGTTCACTTCCTCAACATACTCCATCGTGAAGACAAATCATGGAGACCTTGTGTGAAGAGTGATTCTGGGGTAAGTTGGAGATTGTAACCAGCCTTGATTTGATTCTTTCATAACATAGGTCTCTTAGGTTTGTTGCCCAGGCATTTTCTTGGCTTCAAAGCATTTTCCAGGGTAATGAAACTGCTCCATGGGGAAAAATGTTTCTGTGGTATTTGCTTCTGTACACCAGATATTACAGCAACATCTCTTACTAGGAAAACTATATCCAAGTATTTCATCTCAGGCATTTGAGTCACCCTTCACCAGTTCTTTTGCAGGGTTCACCGAAGTGTAGGCAACACTGAATTGCTAAAGAGGAGGGTATGGAGACAAGTCACGGTAAGGTCAGCAAAAGCCACAGGTTAAAGAAAAAGACCCAGGCTAAGCTGGGTAGGGCTGGCTTAGGAAACCAGAGGAAAAGCCTCAGAAATTCTGGACTACAGCTCCAGAAGCCATTGAAGAGGTGCAATGGTGGATCCTAAAAATGGTGCAATGGATCCTAAAAAGAGAGACATCAACTGCAGGTGCTACTCCACACACTGCCACCTCCTTCTCAGCAGTAGCCGTAACAGAAAGTCTAATTTTCCTTGGCTTATACTCAGAAAAAGCAGGGGAAGGGGCCGTGGCCTGCTCCCAGCAGTCTTGTGGTCCAGGGAGTTACAGAATCATCGAATCATCAAATAGTTTGGGGTGGAAGCCTGTCTTTGGAGGACCTCTGTGTAGCTTTGTCTTTTATCTTCAACAGCTCCTTTCCCAAGCTTATTTAAGAGTTGAAGAGAACTTAAGCAGCCACAAAACCAATTGCTGTAAAGGATTTCTGAAGATAGTAGATAATGGAGGAGGGAGACCATCAAGGTAAATTCATGCTGTTCACAAATGAATATATTAAGTAGTCTGCAGTGATGCACGGTGCAGGGCCTGTGAGACCTCACAGTCCTTCCAAGGCTCTGACACAGGAACCAGGGCAATTAAACCCGCCAGAGCAGGGTTAGGTTACATCCTTGTCAGATAGGTGCTGACCAAGGCAAATGGTTTGAGAGGAACATGAGGAGAAAAGAGAGGTAAAACCCACTAGTCCATAAATGTGACCTGCATCTTCCCCCTGGATGAGTTATGAAGGAATGCACTGCTTGGGGATCAAAGCAGGTACCAGGCTGAGTGACAAGGGGCTGTGGTGATTCTGTGGAAGAAGGACATAAAAAGACAGGAAGTGAGATTTAATTCCTCAACTTTTCTTGTCCCTTATCTTTATCTGAAGTGATACAGAGAGATTAAAAAATCTGGTAGATACTTTTTTGACCTTGCAAATCAGGGAGTGAATTGCAAAATAGAAATAATACATATGATTTTTAATGCCAAGTGATTAGTAACTCAGAGTAGCTAAGCATTTTGAATGATCAGGCTGTAAATTCATTGTCCAAAATTTATTTTCACAAACAATCCCTGAGGCAATTAGGAACACAGAAATAAATTCATAGAGAGAATGACCTGTTTGCAGATAATTTATTTCAATAAAAAAGCAGAGTTGATTTAAAGAGAAAACAACTATCCTGTAGTGAATTATTTGCTCATATATCTTTCTGAGATGTGTCTCGTCTCCTCCCATAGCTTTCTAAGCCTTTATGCATGAGTCACTAGTGGTATGATGAAACAAGGGATTTGTATGAAAAAAATTCCTCCATCTTTTAAAAACACATTTCATAACTTCTTCTGTGCTTTCAGCTTTTCTCTCTACACCAAATCAGGATAGGAAAAACACATATAGACTATATACCTAATGATATCCTGTGCAGTTCTTTGTTTCCACCAAATATTCATATTATTCATGATGTTATTCTTGAAGCTGTTACTGATTGAGAGAGTTTTAAACAATTTTTCATCAGCAAGATATGTAATGTTTTAGGCACATGTTATGGAAAGCTTGCTTTCTACAGCAGGGTTTCTCATTAGTGGATCTTTTTAAAAATTATAATTTGTGGTTTTTACTCTTTGTCAAAGTATAGAGGTTTTTTTTTTTCACAGAAGACCGACAGTAACTCGGTCTGCAGTTGTCTGTTTATATAGCTTCTAATTGTATTTCTTTTGTAATGATGTACTGTGCATGCCATGCATCGATTGAAAAATACAACAATACAATAAATTAGAGAAAGATGATGGTTGATTTAAGAGACTTGTTATTTTTACCACACTCTACAACTGGCATACCAGGACTGCAGTTTTAACCAGACATCCCATTGCTATCAGTATCTTTCAGATAAGCTTTAAATAACCACTGGAAAACCACTTTGGACAGCTTTATGAAGATAATAACAGTAATTAAATCATGATTCTTTGGGGAGAAACTCTTAGCAAACCACAGATGAAAACGTCTCTGCGAGATCTCCGCAGTCGGGTGTATGGTGGAGAAAAACTCACTGCCTGGGCGGGATTAATAGGGCCCTTGTTGGGCTGCAGCTGGGGTCGCGCCCCAGCAGGTGGGCAGGATTTGGGCCACGTGCCTCTGTCAGCCCCCCATGCTCCTGCCCACCTCTCACCCCATCCTTCTGGCAGCTGGAGGGAGTGCCTCGCTGCTCCCCTCGCCATCCTGCAACTCCCCTCCCCGAGTTGTGCCCAGCAGCTGTGCGAGGGCTGCGAGAAGCCCCGCTCCCCCTGAGCACAGCGGTCCCTATTTCTGGGAAAGACGGAGAACAGTATTCTGAGGACGGACAATAACCGTGTGCCGAGGTGCTTCTGGGCTGGGGAGGGGGAGCGCCCCAGCTCTCCAACAAGACAAACAGCTGAGCCCTCCCCAGGCGCCTTGCTGATTGCGAGGGCGTGGACATATTTATTCATTTGCACAGTTTCTTTCTTTCAAGGATGGATTGCATGTCAAGCAGCAATTAATGCCTCACTGCGATGGTCCGCCACCTGTTTTCTGGGGGGTTACGGTGGATTTAAGGCATGAGAGGCTCTGGGTTGCAGGTTTGGGGACTCTGCAATGGGACCCACAGCTTTGCAGGAGGCTGCTCCTGCATGAAGCATGAGGATGGACACTGATATTTAGCTGTGGTGGGGTTAGAGACTTTAATCTCTTTTTTTCTCCTCTGTGCTCCTTGGAGGGATGCCCCTACTCAGGGCTAACATGTGGTGGTTCCTCGCTGGCCGCAGGGCATGGCGCTGCAGGAGGCTGGGCTGGCACTGCCTGGTACCCTGGCGCGCTGGCTGCAGAGGAGGCAACGTCTCCTTACCCTCCCCATTTCTGTGTGGGGACATTCAAATATGCAGGCAAGAGCTGATGGCCCACTGGTGAGAGCAGGCCTTGGACAAGAGCAGGTTCCCCCTCAGCGGTGACGTCCTGCCATTCTCCAGTGATTTATTGAGAGATGCTACCTAACCCAGCCAGCAGCCCACCTGCCTGGGGTGCGGATCACTTTCTCACAGCTGCCAGTCGGTAGCTAATGGACGGCTGGAGCTTGCACAGAGAGCAAGTAAGAGCACTGGGAGTGGATCCCTGGCTTTTCCTGCTGTGGAGACTATAGCCCCACAGAAAGAGGAAAAGCAATGACAAGCTGCAATCTTGATTCAGGCCTCGTGTGAACACTGAGATGAAGAGATGTGAAAAGCAGGTTTGTGAACCAGAAAACCTTTTGTAGAGAAGAAGGAGGAAAAGACATCACGGGTGGAGTGGGAATATCCAAAAAGCATAAATAGCTGTTCCTGGTGGGTACAATTACCTAGGTCATTGCTTCATTTGTATTCCTCCCATACCTAACTGAGTGCTCACTGACTTCATGGTGGCCTCCCGAATATCCTGAGAGTTGTCCCTTTGCTAGCTTCCTCTGGGAATAAACAAAATTGAGCAGTTAACGTGGAGTTGTGGCTATCTGAGGACCGCTAATTTTGTGGGAAAAAGCTCGGCATTATGCGTGTGGACAGCGAGCCAGCAGTGAAGCCAAAGTGAATAATAATGGTGCCTTTAGAGCTTCTTTTCCAAATGCCTGCCATTAGGGTTTTAAGTTCTGAAAGGAGCTTATTGCTTTCAGGCAGGACTGTTTTACCACAAGGAAACTGGAAAGAGGAGGAAGAAAGTAAAGGGGAGGGGACAGAAAAAAAAGCAGTTATGTATTGTATAAAAACAATTGGGTCTTAGCGGAAAGTGGAATTGGTTACTAATGATCTGTGGCTAAGAAAGCATTAAACACATTCCAACTTCAGCCTCTGTGATGATAATACTCAGTGGGTGACAGGAAGGCAACATGAATGTCAGGGAAGTAGAGAAGAGCTATGGTCCTGCCGCAGAGCAGTGTGACTGCTGCCCTGGTTTCACCGCTCAGCTGGAGCCTGATGCGCACTGGGTACTAGCAACACCATCCTGCACTGGTGATTGGCAACTTCTTTCCTGGCTGCTCCTTTTGGAAAAGCAAACATTTTTTTTTTTTTTTGTCTAATATCTGTCTGTTCCCCTCAGAGTCCTGCCAAGAGTTCATTTGAAAGGGGGTTTTAAGGAGCCTCCCCTGCAGCAGGGAAGTGGAAGCTCTGCTGCTGCAGGAGCTGCTGGATAAAATCCTATGGCTTGTGTTACGCAGGAGGTCAGGCTCCCTGATTACTGTAGCTGTTCTTGCTGGCCTGAAAATCTACGTCATTGTCTGCTCCAGCAGGGCTGACCTACAGCCTAGAGGCTCTAACACAGGTTGTTTTTTTTTGGTGAAATGCTGACATTCGACTCTTCCTGCTGCCTATGACAGCTACTCGGAAGAGTTCATCTTACGCACTGGGTTCATACAAACTGCTTTAGTTTTTATTTTGTTTTAAATATTTGCAATGCCAGGTACTTTTGTTGTGGCCACACCATCTGTGGGTAGAGAACACCTGACATGGTTTTTTGCACCCCATGTCTGTGGGACATCTTCTCCTTTGCCCTTTAAGTAGGGACCACAGCTTTGCAGGAGGTTTCTTCTGCATGAAGCTTGAGGAGGGACACTGACATTTAGCTGTGGTGGAGTTAGAGACTTTACTCTCTTTTTTTTCATACTACCTACCCTGTACTGCCCTTCTGAGAAGTGGGTCCTGAGAGCATCCCTGCCCCATCCTCATGTCCCTGCACCCCTTACCCCTGCAGCAAGTGCCAGGACAGTGGGAAGAGCAATCTTTCTGGGGTCATTACATTCCCTGCTGGCAAATGTGTCAAGTTGCAGTGAGGAAGGTGAAGGCAAAGGTGTTTCCTTTCCCAGTTCTGCAGGTGGGCTCCAGTGCTGGACAGGGCTAAGTGCTAGATCTGGCTCACCTTACCGTGTCAGCCACTACACCCATAGGTAAGGGAAAAGCTCGTGAATAGGTCCCAGTATCATGTCACAGTTCACACAGTGATGTGCTGCCAGATAGACAGGTTTTGTGTCAAACCCTCAGTCCAGTCCAGAGAACTGAAGACATCTGGAGTAACCCTGTTTTTCTGTCTATGTGTATGTCCAGGGCTCAGCCCTGCGAGGTGGTGAGGTTGGCGTATATCATGAGCCAAAAGGGAAAGAATACAGGGGTTAGGTAACCAGGCTCCATTTGGAGCCTCTAATTTTATTACTTTGCTAGAATATTTTCTAGTTTGATGACTTCAGTCACAGACTACTTTGTTTATTTGCTCTGCTGCTAAGCTGTGATTTCTGAAATCACTCCCTGTTGGCCCTTTTATAATTCTCAGCTTCCCTAATAACCTGAATTTTCTGTTCCAACCTTCTTCTTCAGTGTTAGCACCTGCTATTTTATTTCTCTTTGTAAAATGGAAACTCTTATGGTGGAGCTCTCTTTAGTAGAGTGGCTATGGTGAACTGACATATCCAATAAAATCCCGTGCTTATATGGAGCTCAGATAGTAAGGAAATTTGAAAGAGGTATAAAACATTTTTCTATTCAAACAATGAAAATTCATTTGTCTTCACTAATATTGTATAGAAAATTTGACAGAAACAAATACTATGGTCATTTCAGTCAGACTACAGCTTTTGATGTTGCTTATATTATTAGGGAAGGAAAGGAGGAACCTATTATGTATGATTTTTAATGTAATTAAGGTAAAAATGGTGTAATTTTACTGTGTTGAAGAATGCAACTGAATGAACCAGTAGACACTGAACTGTTTTTCATTCATCAGGAAAGCACTTTTGCTGGGAAATCTCTTTATGCTGTCTCAGCTACATGAGGCTTAGTTGTGCTAGTTGTCACCATCACATCAAAAGAACTATTTGGGATTTTTGGTAAAGAAAATTAGTTTTTCTTTAACAGACCTGACATGTTTTGTGTTGCAGATAAAACCAAACTTTGCTTATGTACCTCACTAAGCTTCTACCTGGAATTGTCACGTAATCTTGGTCTCATTTACTTCTGTGTAAATGCAGTGAAAACTGTCTGGCAGTCCCAGCCATTGCCCAGTTTACCCAGTGAGGGTGCATCAGTCAGAACTGGCTCCTAAGGCTGAATCCTGCATCAGTTTAAACTGTGGCATGACACCAGTGGCATGACTATGGATCTGCATCAGTGGCTGTGAGATGTCATTTTCCCCTTTCTTTTGAGGGTTCTCCCAGTCTTCAAGAAAAGTGCAGTCCCATGGGGCACCTGGTAATTTTTAACTTTTTCTCATGTTAGCTCTGAGTCACGGAAAGTTGATTATATCCTCTAGGTAGGGATTGTGTCTGGAGTGGATTCCCTCTTCCGGTTGAGTTGGACCACATTTGGTAGGGGAAGAGACTTCCTACACTACCTTCCATAATAAAAAGATGTTACAAGAAATTGGAAAGCAGAGAATAATGCAAAAAATAAGTCATAATGAAAGTAGTCTCTGGACAGGAGGAAAATAGAAGGCTTTCCAAGCAGGCACCCTGAAAATGGCTACCTTAAGCAATGTACAAATACTCTTACTACACATGCCTAAATACTCTTACTACACGTGCCTATTCTTCATGTTCATAGTGCAGCCACTGGTGTGTGTGCATTGCTTGCAATACAAGGTGTGATAGTTCGTCTTCTTAGAATTTGTTTCTACCCTTGGCCACTCCTGGTCTAAAGTGAAATAACTTCCTGAAGAACAATAGTATTAGGATGATTTTGAATTCATGCAAAGAGGGAACTGGAAGCTATGAATTGGTTTAGTGCTTCGCTTAAGTGAAGTTTCCTGTTATGAGCAGACCACTAAGTCTGTAGTCAACACATTCATGAGGTAGGCTAAATATACATGATTAGTTACTTGTACCAATAGCTCCAAAAAGCCCAGTTCAAGGACTCTGCACTTGAAGAGGAAGATACAGAACAACATGAAGTCCTTGTTGCTCCAGAAAACAGACATTTTAGATATTGAACAAGTTGTGCCAAGTGGTACTCTTCTGTGAGGGCCATCTCTTTTTGTTTGCTTTAAGTCTAGATCTTCTCAGCCTCCTTTGATGCTGCCTGGGGGATAGACTCATTTCCTATCCACTCATTCCACATCATTCATGAGTTTTCAGAACTCTATAAACCACTCCATAGTTTATCATAGTTGATCTTTCTCTCAGCTTTTTCCACCTTAAATGTGTCATTTTTCAAGATGAGGAGACCCTAACTTAAAAAAAATATTGAAGCTGCAGATGAACAGAGTCATAATTATGTTTTTGTTTTGCTTTTTATTCCTGACATTTGAGTGGTTTCTTGACTGCTGTTGAGCACTGAGCTGATGCTTCCATGGAGCTGTCTATCGCATCCTCAAGCTCCCACTCCCAAATGGTAATTGTCAGCTCAGAGTCCGTCATTTGATTTCGCTCTGAAGGGTATTTGTTCTGTTGCAAGGACAGACCTTCTGTTTCATGTCTTTTGTCCAATTATCTATTCTTACCAGGTCCTCCCCTCTTATTCCGTGACTGCTAAGTTTCTTGAGAAATCGTTCATGGGAGACTTTGTCAAAAGCATTTTGAAAATACAATTGTACTTTGCTTGACTGACTCACCTGACCCATATGCTTGTTAACTTCAAAAAACTCTAATGGATTTTACAAGGCAGAATTTCCCACTACAGAACTGACATTGGCTCTTCCACATAGGTTGCATTTAGGCATGTATCTTAGGTAAAGTCTGTCCTTTATTGTAGCTTGTACAAATTTGTGCACTAGAGTTATTAGCTTGCAGGTCTGTCACTCTCTGGATCCTCCTTGGCGTTGCATCTGCTACCCTTCAGTGTTCAAGGTGCCCAAAAGTTAATGTGGGAGATTACATACCCCTCTAAGTAATTCAACTATTACCTCCTTGGGTTTTCTCAGAACTCTTGGCTAAATATCATCCAGTTCAGGCAATTCATTACCACTTATGCTAACATTACAATAGCCTCTCCACAGTCACTTATGTTTCAGATGATCCTCTGCAGCACTGCCTTCCAAAAGTCTTCTAGTCTTCTATCCTCAGTTTCTTCTCCAGTGAGCAGTGACACAAGTATTCATTCTGCTTTTCTGCAATGGCCTTGCCCTCTCTGAGTACTTAACCTGCCTGTCAGTGGACTCCACAGACTGCCTGCCAGGCTTTTTGCTCTGATGTGCTGGAAGAGGAATTCAGTATTACTTTTGATTGCTCCAGCCAACTGTTCCTCAAACTATTTTTTTTTTTTTTTTGGCCTGCCTAATTATATTTTTGCATTTAATCTGCCAGAGTTTATGATCCTTTTTATTTTCTTCATATGGATACAGCTTCTGCTTTTTGAATGATACCTTCTTGATTCTAATAAACACTTTTACTTCTCAAATCCTTAGCTCACTGGTCCACCACTCCTGCTTCTTTTTATTGTTTCTCAAGTTTTTCCTAACAGACGGTATGCACTGAAGCTTTGCTTTCAATAGGATGGTTTTTAGTTGTCCCTGTGCTGTCTGTAAGGATTTAATTCTCTCAGCTACCTCTTTTAGCTGCTTTTTTAAGAAGTTTTCTTGTTCTCATATGCTTCCATTGCTCAAAGTTGAGCACAATTGTGGTGAATTTTTGACCTTTGCTGGTCCAGAGAGGATATTGGACCTAAGTACGTTATGGTCACTGCTCTTGGATGGTGCTTTTCCTGTGAAATTTTGAACCAGAACCTACAGAGTTTTTAGTACCATGACACAAAGTGTTTTGAAAACCTGAGAGGAACAGAATTTAGGGTAAAAAAGAGACAGCTCATGTAGTTGTACCAGTATCAATGGGATTGATTTGAAGCTAAAATGGCAGAAGAGGTTTAAGAAATTATTTTGAAGTATTAAAAGGTCATGAAATTTATCACAGACTAGGAAAGAGAGTAGTGTGGTTATGGACTGACTGAGGCTAGTATCACTGGAGGAGCGGAGCTGGGGTGAGCTAGATATGATGTGATAGAGTGACTGCAGGCGATATCAAGAACAAGCAGAGGAGAGGAAATGATGGATCAGGAAGGTAATTTTGGTAACAGTACTTAGAATAGATTTGAATGATGATCAAGCGATAATATGGTTGCAGGGTGTGGCACAAGGAGATAACAGCCTTTCTCCATACTAATTCCCTTATGCAAAGAAAGCTTCCTCTACGCAAACTGGGTCAACATCCTGAAGGCATTTGGACAACTGGGCCCCTGTCTGAACCAGTTCACATATTAAAATGAAGTTGCCAAGCCACTGGCCACTGTATTTGAGAAGTCGTGGCGGTCTGGTGAGATCCCCGATAACTGGAAGAGAGGGAGCATAACCCCCATTTTTATAAAGGGGAACAAGGAAGACCCGGGCAACTACAGGCCAGTCAGCCTCACCTCTGTGCCTGGCAAGGTCATGGAGCAGATTCTCCTGGAAACCATGCTAAGACACATGGAGAGCAAGGAGGTGGTTGGTGACAGCCAACCTGGCTTCACCAAGGGCAGATCGTGCCTGACGAATTTGGTGGCCTTCTATGATGGGGTGACAGCATCGGTGGACAAGGAACGAGCAACAGATATCATCTACCTGGACTTGTGCAAAGCTTTTGACACTGTCCCGCATGACATCCTTCTCTCTAAACTAGAGAGACATGGGTTTGATGGATGGACCACTCGGTGGATAAGGAGTTGGCTGGATGGCCAAACGCTGGAGGGGAGGGATGACATCCAGAGGGACCTAGGCAGGCTGGAGAGGTGGGCCCGTGCCAACCTTATGATGTTCAACCAGGCCAAGTGCAAGGTCCTGCACCTGGGACCTGGCAATCCCAGGAACAAATACAGGCTGGGTGGAGAATGGATCGAGACCAGCCCTGAGGAGAAGGACTTGGGAGTGATGGTAGATGAGAAGCTCAACATGAGCTGGCAATGTGCCCTTGCGGCCCAGAAGGCCAACCGCATGCTGGGCTGCATCAAGAGGAGGGTGGCCAGCAGGTCGAGGGAGGTGATTCTCCCCCTCTACTCTGCCCTGGTGAGACCCCACCTGGAGTACTGTGTCCAGTTCTGGAGCCCCCAACATAAGAAGGACATGAACCGCCTGGAGAAGGTCCAGAGGAGGGCCACGAAGATAAGAGGGCTGGAGCACCTTTCCTGTGAGGACAGGCTGAGAGAGTTGGGGCTGTTCAGCCTGGAGAAGAGGAGGCTCCAGGGAGACCTTACAGTGGTCTTCCAGTACCTCAAGGGGGCCTACAAGAAAGATGGGGAGAGGCTGTTCAGTAGGGCCTGTTGTGATAGAACAAGGGGTGATGGTTTTAAAATAGAGGGAGGTAGATTTCGATTAGATATTAGGAAAAAAATTTTTACAATGCGAGTTGTAGAGCACTGGCCCAGGTTGCCCAGAGAGGTGGTGGAAGCCCCATCCCTGGAAACGTTCAAGGCCAGGCTGGATGAGTCTCTGAGCAACCTCATCTATTCGGGGATGTCCCTGCTCCTTGCAGGGGGGTTGGACTAGATGACCTTTGAAGGTCCCTTCCAACTCTAACCATTCTATGATTCTATGATTCTATGATTCTAAAAACTAATGCAAATCTTATAAAATGTTAACCTGAATAACATATGATAGAAATTAAAGATTAGAAGTTTTGAGTAGAGCTGGTGGCCTTGAAAATATACCAGAGTGCTGCAATGCTATGAGATTACTTGTGCTATACTGCCTAGAAGATCCTCCAGTAAAAGGAAAATTAGCAGAAAAACCTCAGGTCAAAAATGGTAGCAAAAGGCTAATCCTTCAATTAATTAAATCATTGCAGATGAACCTTCCTTATGCAATGGGAGCAAGTAATTTTGTATTACTATTTTGCACATGTGAGCTTTATTCACTGAGGAAATGTAATCATCAGTCCAGACAGTGCTTTTCTCCTTGCCTCCCAGCCCCTGGCTTAGAAACGAATGTGTGCAGAATGGATGTGTGTGGTAGTAGCTATATTCTTTTCCCCTGATTTATTTGGTCTTATACACGTTGAATATGTCAGGCATTTGTTTAAGTGTGCCTTTCTGGGTAACTGTGGACTGGAGTATTGAACTTGGTGTAATACGGATCTCGATAAATAAAAAATCTCCTACTAAATCTCTCTTTATAAAGACTGAGAAGAAGAGAGATCTGTAGCATTCCACCTGTATATGAATCGATTTCAATCAGCCTTTAGGATTGAAAAGGCTGCGTTAGCTGTAGGATAGCGTAGCGCAGCAGTGAAACTGCCCTCACATCCCTTATTGACAGGTTTGTTACAAACCATGGAATATTTAGATTGAGGAGGTTCATCGCAGTACTGCAGACACCCAGCCCTGCTATCTTCACTTCAAGTCTATTGTAATGCTATCCGCAAACGCACCAACTTCTCCATCGCATGCAACAGGACATCACCTTCTCTGGATAAAGCTTTTCTGGAAACTAATTAGCTCTCTAAAGGAGCAGGGTGTGGGAAAGGGAGACATTTTCTAGTTACTTTTTTTTTAGAGCAATTTCTGCTTTTAGGAAAGTGGGCCAACTTTTCCATTTCAGAATCCTCTGATTCAGATGTGGGCAAGGTGAGAGGTCAGAGGCTTCGTTGTTAATGAGAGAGGCAGCCTCTGATTTTTACACTAATTGAAGCATTTACATTTTTCAGCAGAACTAAAATGCAAAACTAACACATTCCTTGGAGATTTATACCCCACGATGGATTCTCCTATCCTCTCTGCTTTAATTATCCCAAATTATCTGAATTCTCATGAAGAAGAAAGAAATTAATATTAATATTCCATTCAGAATATACTCTAAAATGCAGTAGAAAATGGAGGCAATAATAATGATAAAGAGGGTAGCTGAGATGATTTGGAATATATAATCTTTCCTCTCTTACTTGCATCTTCCTTACACTGGAATAAGCCAGGAAAACTCTGTCTTGCATTCAGTTAGCAGAGCAATTTTTGTGCTGCATTGACTTCCAGTATATAAGTAAGAGCTTGGTAAAATATTTCTCTGTCTGTTAAATGTAATATTTTGGCTTTGTGCCTTGATCAGGAAAAAAAAAAATTAAGGATAAAAGATAAGGGATAACTTTTTCTGAAGAGTGTTTGTACATGGAAGCAAATAGACAGGTAAGGCTCATCACTGGATAGGAAAAATTGCAAGAACAAAAGAGCAGCTATAAAATGGACATGAAACAAAGCAGGAATTATAGTTTATGTTGAAAGAAACGAGGGAATTACAGTTATCTGAAGAGCAAACAATGGGGTCAAATTAATCAGAAGCTGCAAATGTTGAATCCATATATACAGGCTGTAGGTCAGAGGACAGGGTCTGCTTGCATGAAAGAGACAGGCAGAGAGGTACCACAGGGAGGGTGAGTGGGGAAAAAAAGAATGTCTCTTCACTTGGATGGTGAGACCAAAGTACCTGGTAAATCTCCAGTTAGCTACTGACTAACTACTGATGGTGAGTTACAGGTTTGTAATTGGCCTTTACTGCTCAGAGATTGCTCCCAGCTGCTGCCCCAAATTCCTTACTCCCAACTCTAGAGCATTGGCTTTGGGTTCCCAGTCCCCTGAAAACTGTCAGTTATAAGATATGAGTGAAGGAGAGGCTTATTTTTTGTTTAGAAGTGCCCTAAGATGGAAAATAGCCTCAAGAACAGGCTTCAATGGTGGGAAGCCATTCACACTGAATGCAAATGTAAGCCCAAGTTCAGCTTTAAAGCTGAAGGCAAATTATAAATTTGAGTCCCATAACCACTTCTTCATCTTGTTCTGTGTACATTTGTTCAGTGTTTTCACTCACTGAGAGGAGCCAGAAATTTTCAAACGACTCACCACCGGTGAGCATCTTGGCTTACAACTGCCTTGGTGTTACGCTGTGAGCTGTATTTAGAACTATGTTACCCCACAAAAGTAATGTTTGATTTCTCAAAAAATATTTTGTGTCAAACATGGAACTTTTTAAAGGCAGAAGGTATATAAACTAACCTTGTACTCTCCTATTTTTATAAACTCTTTCTTTCTCACTGTCTTAGTACAATGTTGGCAGGTTGCTGTAAGGGTGGAAGACCAAAGTGAAGCCCATCTGCAAAGCTGTTGCATACGGCATCACACATTGGGCTTGAGGATGGATTGTGGGAGAAAAGACTGTCATATTAAAAAAAAAAAACCACCACCACAACAGAGAATGATATTAAAAATAGTGAACAGACTTGAGATCAGCTGTGAACTAAAAGCCATTTTTCTATTGCGTTTTAGCTTGAAAATAGCCTTTACTGTTTTTGTAACACTTTGCCTGCTCTGTTTTATTTGCTCAGTTTTCAGAGACTAAAGACATGTTTGTAAGAAATATATAGAAGCTGTTCACAGTCAACATCCAATACAGTTGGGAGTCTATGTTACATGGGACGAGGCATACTTGCCATTGCAGGTAGCCTTACCTCACCGCTATCTTGAGTTAATAATACACAGAAAGTAGATGGAGGATGCTGTGGCCTTTCTGGTGAGAGGCGTCGCAGCACCACATGTTGCGATGCTGCAGGTACTATGAAGCCAACCCCTGGATTGCATGTGGCAGAGGGTTCACAGCATACGTGCAGAATTTCACCCAGCAAAGTGCTGCACAGGACCGTGCATTGCTGGCACAATCCCCTGGCTGCACGTGGCGACTCTGGGTTATTTTATGCCAGTGCAATTGCAGTGTAGCTATAGGATGTTGTGTGTTGGGTGTTTTAGCCTTATTTTCAGTCTGGAGCATCTGTGGAAGGATCTATGTTTCTCAGTCTTCTCCAACAGGCTAAAATATTTGGGAAGGAACACTAGGTTCTCATGTAGTGTTTTGTTGTTCTGTTCAATATAGTGACATTCAGTCTCAGATGAACCAATTTTGCAATCCTGCCTCCTCGGCTTTATTTAAAAGTGAGAATGAAAACCAAACCAAACCAAACCCCACTGCTAAGGATGTTAGTAGTAGGTTTTTAGTGTGAATGTATTTTGAATAGTTACTAGTGAATATGTGACCTTTAAATATAATGGAATGGGGAAACTAGATTTTATTTCATTTAGTCTGATGTAACAATTTCAATGTTATGCATTGCAAGAACATTTGCAGTCCAACAGTAATGCCATGGATAAAGCACTGGACTAGGATTTTATTCTAGGTATAGAATGATGTAGACTTTCTACATCAATTTGTCCAAGAAAATTAACCACCCCACTTAACCAGGGCTTTCTTGTCTGTGAAATGAGAATGATAATCCCACAATACCAATCTGTGACAAATACCTGAATATTACTTGTGTTTATTAAGAAATTTCATATTAATTTTTTTCTCTCATCTAGTTATTTCAGAAAACAACTATCAAGAAAATCTGACTAAAGAAATGGAAGCTGTTACATTACATGTCTAATGTGAGTTGGCTGACACATGCTAGCCTGTTGAATGTCCCAGGATGAGAAATTAAAATAATTTGTTTAAATTGTTGAAGAACTGATTGTTAAAACTATCATATGACCAAAGACACCTCTTACTGACTTCATAATCACTGAAAATTTCTGAAGCAGCCATAAAAAATGATGCATCTTAGTTACATTCCTCATTAATTTTGTTCATTAAGTAAGAGATATGAGACTAAAATGAGACAATTTTGTTATTAAAACTACAATTTGATTTCCAGATATCTTTTTGTTTTGTTCTGCAGCAAACATTTTATAGATTTGCTTTCTTGTGCATTGTTTAATGAGCAGCAAGCTATTCTGCAGACTGCCACAGAAAAAAATAACACATATGAGAGGATAAGGAAAGAAATAAAACAGCACATGCTATAAACCAAACAAAATAAATACAAGGTATCTATGCATGCCTTTTATTACATGTCTTTTTCTGTATTGCTTTGAGTGAAAATAAATATTCTACATTTCTTCATTTAAATTAGGATAAGACATTGAATTCCAGAAGCTGCCTGATACCTTTTCTTAATTTGGAAAAACAACAAGTGTCTTTCTTTTCCCATTTTTGTTTTCGTTTCCTTACAGCTATCTCCTGTGCATCACATATTGAATCTGCAGTGGTGCTCATTTGCAAGAAAAGTGCCACATGTGTGTGCATGATGGTCTGATTGTGAAAGACTTGCCTTCCTTCCCCTTTCTGGAGATCCCGAGGGCCACATTTGTCATGTAGTCACTTTCCTATGAGCGTGTAATTAAATGTAAAGCACTTTGGGATATTCAGCTGTATAAAGTATTGCTATTGAAATGCAAGCTGTTTTTCTACAGACAAACACAAAAGGAAAAAAACAAATAAACAGCAACAAAAAACAAATGAAAAGGTTTCTAGGGATAAAAATGTGAACACTGTTAGATAAATAAAACATTAGAAAGAAAGGAAAATACTTCCGGAAAACAAATCAATAAGATAAAAAAAAAGATTTATTTGAGAAAGTTGACAGGCTTGCAGAAATTTCTAGCTTACAAGCTATTTACAGAGAGAAAATATGATGAATCAAGACACAGTCATCAAAGTAAAAACCCTAGGTATTAAAATTTTAACTCTAACTTGTAGAGAGTCCAAATCTTTTCCTCTGTGACATAAATTTGCACAGGCAGTAGAAGCTTCCAATTACGGACTTTCTTCTGTATTTCACATCCTTGGAGATTATGTTTGTCCTTTTGTAAAATGAGTGTGAGATTCTGTCCTCTCCAGTTTATGACTGCTACATGACATATTAGGAACTGGAATTATTTATAAAAACGAGGCTTAACAAGCTCATTGGTGGATAGTTCTGTATTTATTCACTACAGAATGACATTTTTGCCATGATGTGGCAGGATTTACCCTGAGGTGTGGTTCAGCCACGCAGTAGACCTCACATATGCAACCTTTCAGGTAAATGCCCTGCCCACACAGTTGCATAGGTATAATCAAGATTTTTTTCTTTCCATTGGGTCTAGTGGTTCACATCCAATACAACAGAAGAGGGAGCTGCATGGAAGTCTCTCCCCTTCCAGGGGAGTGCCCCAGCCCTCGCACTGCTGAGTAGCCAGTCGAAAAACTAATATCACATCTTACTCCTTCTTGCTTTTTTTGGAAAGGGCGCCTGTGTCTAAAACCAGGGACGCTCACCATCCAGGTTATTTTAGGTTGCTGGTCTGCTTCCTTGTAACCCTCCTCAGCAGAGGTTACCATCCCCACAAGATCTTCTGAGGGAGCTTCTGCGTAGGGAAGGTGGGAGCAGCTTTTGAAGCAGGGCAGAGGCACTCATTGTCTTCTGACTCCAGCAGTGCTAAGCACCATTTTTTTTTTTTTTTT
>WHYT01016908.1:368296-423119 GCA_009806455.1 Tetrax tetrax
GTAAAATGAGTGTGAGATTCTGTCCTCTCCAGTTTATGACTGCTACATGACATATTAGGAACTGGAATTATTTATAAAAACGAGGCTTAACAAGCTCATTGGTGGATAGTTCTGTATTTATTCACTGCAGAATGACATTTTTGCCGTGATGAAAGAGTGGCAGGACTTACCCTGAGGTGTGGTTCAGCCACGCAGTAGACCTCACATATGCAACCTTTCAGGTAAATGCCCTGCCCACACAGTTGTATAGGTATAATCAAGATTTTTTTCTTTCCATTGGTTCTAGTGGTTCACATCCAATACAACAGAAGAGGGAGCTGCATGGAAGTCTCTCCCCTTCCAGGGGAGTGCCCCAGCCCTCGCACTGCTGAGTAGCCAGTCGAAAAACTAATATCCCATCTTACTCCTTCTTGCTTTTTTTGGAAAGGGCGCCTGTGTCTAAAACCAGGGACGCTGACCATCCAGGTTATTTTAGGTTGCTGGTCTGCTTCCTTGTAACCCTCCTCAGCAGAGGTTACCATCCCCACAAGATCTTCTGAGGGAGCTTCTGCGTAGGGAAGGTGGGAGCAGCTTTTGAAGCAGGGCAGAGGCACTCGTTGTCTTCTGACTCCAGCAGTGCTGAGCACCATTTTTTTTTTTGTTTTTTTTTTTTTGTCATTGAAAGTGTCTAGAAAGTGAAACTGTGACCAAAACAGGTTTGGTTAGCTATTTTGACATTAAATACAGTGAGACACGATGTACACTGCACACATATTTCCTAGGTAATGTCATACCCAAACCAGTTAATTATGAATAGATGCTCTCTATTAGACTCCTAGCTTTGTTTCAGTCTTCAGTGATGACTTCTCATCAAAATTCACGTTCTGAAGGTCCTGTGTTGCTTTAACTTTGGTAGCTTTCTCATACTGGACTATATTAACTCCTCTTATCTCCCAGTGGGTCCATGCTGAACTGAAAGTAATGAGTTGATAGCTGCTTTTTTTACAAAATGTAAAAAAACTGCTTCTCAGTTTTGGATTGTTATGAGTTGAAGACCGAAGAATAACAGAAGCGCGAATTACCTTTCAATTTTCTAGTTATCCTCTGCACTTTTAGTTATTTCTGATAAAATGTTTCAAATGTGTCAATTCACCTAGTCTTAGAGGTATGATTGCATGAAAACTACGTCTTCTCCCTGGTTTATGAAGTTCATAGCAACAAACGTTTCCATGCTAGGGGGACTTCAGAGCAAGAAATTGGACTACACTTTCATGTTTTGCTCAAACTTGCTTAGTTTGGGCTAAAGTGACTCTCTTGGAATTTGATAGGTCGCTCGAGTAATGCTGTGCCCTCTCGCTTTATTATTAGTTGTCTGAAATTGTTTCCGTTAGACCTGGCAAATTCTGAATGCCAGCTTTGTGTTTCCCCTTTGTTGGAGAAATAATCAAGTGTGTTTGATTTAATGAAACACATAACTATAACCTATCAAGAAAACACATCTTGCTGGTTGCTTTTCTTCTGTCCTAGACTGAAATGCAGTGGGAAGATGGGAAAAGGCCTCAGCTGCATTGAAATTAGAGAGAAAGAAAAAAACACACTTGCACCATTGAAACCTGGATCCATAGAAGGTAGTTTTTATGGTAGCTTTATTGTTCGTGCGTTTCTAATAACCTTCTCATTTTATCTTATTGTGAGTAAGGGGAGATGATGTACTGCCATGAATGCTAGCGCATGGTCTAAGCTCCAGCTTTCATTATTACTTCCATTATCACAATGTATCTTCATTGGCCTGAATTGCTAACGTTCTTACAGGAACGATAAGACTAAAATGGCTCTACCTGTCATTCACTGATGTGTGAATCGACAATCAAATGATTGATCAATTTTTCTCTGCTTCAATAGCTTCTTTCAAGCCACACATCCTGAGTTACTGTATAAAATGCTGCAGTTCCAGCTAAGTTTTCTAAGAGATAGGTAAAGTAAATTAGGCAATTAGACCTAATCTTAGATTTAAAAATTGAAAATCCATCAGCATCTCTGGCTTGCAAAGAAATACAGTTCAAAATCTGAACGGAAAAAGTATCCTTACAAAAGAAAAGTCCTGTAGTCCTGACAGCCTGCCTGTGATTTGCTTTCATGAATTTCTAATATGTTTTTCTTTTGTTCATTTTTTCAAAAAACTTTGGACCCTAGAAGCTTTTCTGAAGGAGGAGTTTTGAAAGTGAAGCAATAGGAAGTGCTAAATATTTTATCAGTGATTTGTGAAAGCATGTTTTTCTTTATTTCTTTAATAGAAAAGAATCATGACAGTTGGCAAAATGATGAGGATTAATGTATGAAACTGTTTTGCATGGCAGCTTCTGAGTAATGGATTTATAAACAGGGTTTTTTTTTAATTTTATGTCAAAATGCATTACAAGAAGACTAGAAAATTATTACAGTCAGATGAAACAAACTACACAGTCCATGACTTTTTTTCTGTAACATCTGCTGTGTCCTAGCTGAGATTACCAAGTGTTCATCTAGTTGTCTCTCTCACAGGAATGTCATGTTACTTTTGTTACCTTTCTTGGTTTAAAGCAGAGTAAAGCGGGTGAACCTCCAAAGAGTTTAAAGTAAAATGCTTCTTGATTTAAGTTAGGTTTCATCCAAGATCTATTTTTTCAGTCAATTTGGTCTTGTTTTGCCGTTGCTGGTAAACCTGTGCCCTTCATGGTGTACAGGTAATGATTCACTTTTAAACACTAATATGACTGGAGTTGTATGTTCTACATGATCTGTCAAAACTAAGAAACAATAAAGAGCTACAGAAGGGAAAAAAAAGACCAACCAAAGGATAAAGGACAAAACTGAGACAGAAACCATCAAAAATAGAAAAACTGAGGCAGACAAAGGCTGAGTGACCATTTTGACAAGCTGACTGCAAGCCACTGTGCTTTATGCTGTGAGGGCTTCATCCAAGTTTCACTGGTGGCAGTAGAAAGGCTTCAGTGGGCTTTGATGCAAACCTAATTCAGCCAATTTATTGAATGATTTCTTCATTTTTGTGACACCAGTCCTGTTGCTGAGCAGGGATGAGGAGGAAGGGGAAGAGGGGAGGCCAAAGGAAAACTGACCACACAAAGGTAATGTTGGAGGCATTAGACTGCATGGGGCTGTTCAGCCTCCACAATGAACCCAACTTATTCCCATGGAAACCAGTGTTCAAAGATGAATAAGTAGCCTGGCTCTCAGCAGCTCCCTTTCCTTTTTCTCTTTTCTTCTTTCTTGGGATGTTTTGTTGTTGTTTTTGGTAAAGGGAAAGAAAGAGGCTCTTCACCTCTAAGCAGCTTGAGAAAAGACTGGCAACATTCATTCCACTAATAAGCTGGCAATTAATGCAAAGAGGAATGTCCTGGATTTCTCAAAGAGAAGTATTTTTCAACAGGAGCTAGTCAAGATGTTGATGAGGTTTTGTTTCTTTTTTCTTTTTCTTTTTTTTTTTTTTTAATGGGATGTACACTTTCTGGAAAAGGGGGCTGCTAAACTGGTGTTGTAAGTCTGCCCTCACGTGTTGGATTTTAACTCTTCAGGAGAGCAAACATAAGTGAGCTCAATGGAATCCACCACATGTATTATGGCACCACCCAGGTACAGATCCTCAGGTCCGCTCGGTTTTTTAATTTTGAGTTTTAGGTGCTGATGTACGTATAGCAATGGGTTACACACAGAGGAAATACACAGAGGTCTGAACTATCTATTTGATGTAGCAGATACGGGTCATTATCATTCGTGTGCTAAGTACATAATGAATTAAAAGGGAATGTTACAAAGGTGTTGCTGATGGTATCAGTGCTATAATGTGTTACAGCTATTGACTGACATAAAAAAAGACAGCCAAAAGTAGACTGAAAACCAGGAAAATTATCAACGAACTTTCAGTAAGTAAGGAAGATAGGATCATAGAATCATAGAATAGATAGTCTCAGTAGTTTGAAAGAAATCCTTTGCATTTGTCTTCTTGTGAGGAGAGTTTCTGAGAAGAGGAAATGTCATAGGGAATAGCGTCATATGGGAGATTTCCGGTGTGAGTCAGCATGAAGTTGCATTTAGATAGGGCATGAGTGGTTCTGCAGGCTTTGAAACAAATGAAGCCAGGTCTCCTGAAGGCTTGCATCTGAGGCTGACTGACTTTGGTGTCTCTGAAAGTATCCATGCCCAGTGAATTTTTGGTGCAACAAGCATCTATAGAAGTCCTTTTCTGTCCCAAGGAAGACCTCTTCCATGTGGATCCTCTGATATCTAAATGATGATCTCATGCTGCAGCCTTTCCTTTAGCAGGGAATAAATTTTCATTGCTCTCCCCTTTCCCTCTCCAGACATCTGTTTTTACAAAACTTGTAGGAACATAGTTGTCTTTGAGAGCTCTGTCCCTCTATTCCACTTGGCTGAGATCAGTCAGTAAGCTCAAAAATATTAGGGAAACTAGCCAGACAAAATGATTGCCTAAGCTTCATTTCCTTAGGAAACTAGGCTAAAAAGTTAATATTAGCAATAACTCCTGAATTGGAGCTACCACTGGGGGAATGCAGCGTGGCACTGAAGCTGTGTACGCCAAATCGCAGTCTGATGTGTTGCCCCCATTGCGCTTTCACTGTAAACTGTCTCGTGGGCTCTATTAGCAAACAAGCCTTCCTCCAGCTGCTGTGTGGGTGAACAGTCATAAGAGAGTCCTCAGCAGGGGGGAGTCAAAGCCTCTTCTTTTCTTAGTTTACGCACTCATGTTTTTGGGGTGTGGACCCTGCTCACCAGAAAGTGATGGAGATCACACACCCATTTAATCTGGAAATTCCATGGCCTCCTGAACATTTTGGACTTGCACTCAAATCAGCAGTTTGCAAAGAGTTTAATATCTTGTTACTGAGTAATTAAAAAAATAATTTCCATGGCAAATTGATTTTTTAAATCTTTTAAAAGACCTACCCGTTCTTCTCTGCTTGAGTATATGAGTATCAATTTAGTTTAACCTATCTATCTGTAGTCCTTGAATTGTTTTTTAATTTACTTTTAAAAAGTTTTATGTTTCCTTTCTAGATAATGGTGCAGTGTGAGAAATGTATTTTCTGCTGCAATGGTTGGAAACCTGGGTCTCCATTGCTGCCTATGGTCTGCATTTTTATCTGCACTGTGTCGTTCGTGGTACGTATCCTCTCTTTTCTCCTTCCCCTTTCTCAGAATAGTGCTTAAGAAATTGCATTCATCTTTGCAGAAAACCAAAATGCTCATCTCTGTTTCAAAAAGAAAAAAAAAAAAGGAAGGCAGTAACACATTTCACAGCAGACTCTTCCTTCTTCATCACATATGGTCAATGATAGTCGCCTCGCTGCGATCCGTTCAGCTCCCAGTGTGTTTTAAGAAGTTCTTTATATACTAAGAAAGGCATATGGCCAAAGCTGCTTGTGCTGAGATTTTTACTATGTGAATATGAAGTGGGGCAATGGTGTTATGGCATTGTAACAGCTTTCCAGCTTGAGCTTATCTTTAGTATTTTGTTTTATCCTGGGGCATTGACCTTTCTATTATCAGCCTCGCTGAAAGGAAGGAGTACAACCATGTCTTGTCTGTGTCATATTGTTTATGGTTTATATGTGGCTCAAAGTTCTGCCAGAAACTTAATGTCATTTTACTGCCTGGTTTTACATTCTGCCTGTGATGTACTAATTATCAGGGTGTGACAGAGCACTTATTTCCTATCATAAACCAGGGCTGTTCTCCAGGAGTGAAATTTTGTTCGAGTCATGAAAGGATGTAACAATATGAAATTTTCTCTGAGGGCCATATTCTGATCCTGTTGACACTGATGAGAATGTTACTTTTGTCTTCACTATGAGAGCCACATGATGAAAGACAATGGTATTACAATGTCTCCTTTTATTTATTTATTTATTTTTTTAAGAAACATTTCCCCACAGTACTGTGAGCACTGGACAGTTGTATACCTCAACTGAGTCATTGGTGCAGCGCTAGCACAGCATATTTAGTATGCTAGAGAGCCACAATCTTTGTGGATGTAAATCAGTGTAGTTCCTTTCACATCACGGGCAGGGTACTGTTTTATATTATGAGGAAATTTTGAAGCTCTCAGCTTCAAGCTGCCATTTCCTTCCCCTTTTAGAACGGAAAAAGCAAAGAGACTGCCCTTTTAATCCATTCCTAGTAAGTGGAGGATGGGAGGAAAGAAGTAAAACAGTTAGGAGACTATGTAGTAGTTTCCTAGTTCCCTACTAGTAGCACACAGTTAATGCAGATGACTTAATGGGAATACTCTTGCACTCAGCCGCATTGCCTACAGCAGAAGAGATAATGAAGTATTTCTGCTTACACCATCGCAAGCCCTCACTTGAACAGCAGAAGCACAAGTAGAGACTGGATTCAAACCACGAGCAAGGGTGAACAGAGTGCAGCCTCCAGCCTGGCCAGGGCTGCTCAACACCGCTCTTGGAGACACTGGGTGTTGTGGGACACTTATGTGTAATGTTGGAGCATCATGTTGCTGTTGGTAGCAGTGTTTTGTGTATTCAGAGGCTGGTGACTATTTCTTTCTCCTGTGTGGAAGAGATGATAAAATTTAAGGACAAGTAAGAAAGTTGGTCTTTTTAGCCAAATTCCAGCAGACTAGACAGCCCACAGTGTTCAGAACATGTGTGATATTATATTACAGACATTTCTGGTTGTAAGAGCAGAATTCAACCCTGAACTCATTTACATGATTAAAACGAAGCCAGAATGTCCCACCATACATTTATAGCACTGGAATGCAAATTTCGATTTACAGTTCCAACTCAGTTCCTTTTCTTACTGATATTCCCCCTCCCTTTAACCTCCTCCTGAAAAAGAAAAAAAGAAAAGCATTTGCGTCTTTTACTTCTATCTTAAGCATCTCTTTCTGATCTTCTACAGACTGAATCTTGACAATTCTGTAAAGAAATAGATGGTTCTTCTGTTCTACAAATCCCATAATTTATTGGCTTCTTGCACCTATCAAATGCCACATTTCCTCTCCCTGGGAGTGTGCCCTTGCTCATGTAACCCTGCTTCCCTTGTAAGAAGAGAAACAGACAAAGTTACAGGTGTCAGTTAAGCATCGACTCCTTCTTCAATCTTTCCTAGTTATTTTTTTTTTAATTGGGATGTTTCTTCCTAAGTGTTTTTCCTGTGTAACTTTACTTTCAAATAGAGTAGTAATTGTTTGGTTTTCAGTAAGCCTGGAGCCCCAATTCTGCCTGTGCACCACTGAAAAATTGAAGTGATTCCCCTGACCTCTGCAGATGACACTGGTTAAGCCACATCTACAAAAAGAGTGCTGGTTTCCCTGTCATCTTGTTCAGGGCTGAGATGCCTGTTTGTAAATAACCTCCAATGTGTGCTTCTAATCCACCCCTTATTTGAGAAACCATTCAAATACTTTCCCAAATCAGGAATATAGAAAATACTCACTTTTTTTAACAAGACAATTTCATGATTAAAAAGTCAGGTATGTTAAAGAAAAAAAACAGATCCTTATTTTTTTTTTTTTGTGGAAGTGACACGCCCTTTGTCAGGACTGGATCTCCTTCTAACTGATGTTCTGTAGCTGAAACAGAAGATGAAAGTATGAAGCACACATCATTGGGGAGGCCATTTCCTAGTGCTGTTCAGGAGGTTGGACATAGTCACTACTAGCTCTCTCTGAATCACTGAAATGCAAACAGTTGGGCTCATCTCTGTGCCTTCCAGCCCAGACATTCAGATTCTTCAGTAGTAGTAAATCCTAAAAAGCACATCTCTAAAACTAATGCTATTAGCCAAGGCAAGCATTTTACATAGCTTGAGCTGGTCATCTAAACTGACTGCTTTCATTTTTCATTCTGATCTTTCTTTCTCCCTCTGGTTCTCCTGTCCTTGCAACAAGACACAACTGCCTGTATGAAGTGGCAGGAGTCTGTGTTTCTGAAATAAATCATTACTTGTAAGGCTTTCAAAAACTCTGAAAACATTTCTGCATACACCCTTTTTTCCTTCTTGGTAATGCTTTCCCTTTCTTTCCATGTGGAAGCATTCATTTTAGGGCAGAGCCCAGACCATTTTTTTTCAGGCTTTCTTTTGCTGCAGCTAATGATGCCTTTTACTCCCTGCCCTGGACGATGCTGCAGACCCAGCACAAACCCCCTGGTCTCTCCCCCAGCCCCTGTTTCCCCCCTTCACCAGCCTGCCTCCCTCCATCAGGGCTGAGGCGAACAGCTCTGGCCCGCACAAAGCCTCCCACCTCTGCTTACAGGAGCCTCCCAAGGTGTGTATATTTATACATGTGTGTGCGTGTACATGTATGTGTATATTTTAACTGTCTGTGAAATGAATTTCTATCTCCTTTCAGTGTGA
This sequence comes from Tetrax tetrax, assembly GCA_009806455.1. Classification (NCBI taxonomy): domain Eukaryota; kingdom Metazoa; phylum Chordata; class Aves; order Otidiformes; family Otididae; genus Tetrax; species Tetrax tetrax. The sequence goes on from WHYT01016908.1 coordinate 376,673, forward strand.
CAGAACTTAGAAAATTTCAAACTCATTGGTTCAGCTGCATTTTCCTAGACTTTAACATCCCTACATCAGGAGAGGTGGCTGGGCAACACAAGCCGGAGGTTCTCGGTACCGTATGTTTTCTTGTCTCAGCCTATTAAACTATTGTCTTTAAAATATTTCTTGTAATAATAATTTGGAAGTACATGTTTTAAAAATGTAAGGAGGACCTGTGAGCTTTCTGCTATGTTTATTCAATCCTCAACTCTCCAAACACTTGAGGATTCAAATTATTCAGCTAGGCTTACTAAGGCTGACTCAGAGTAAAGTTACGTGCATAAAACTCAAGGATAGGAGGCCTTTATATTATGCATCTTCAGGTGGTTATGGGGGTTTTCAATATTAATGTTTATTACTGAACAGTTTAAAGGAGAACTCGGGTTCTTTTCATCGATGCTTGCTACTTCTTACCTTGCCACAAGTGAGCTCTTTTGGGGGCATCTGGGATGTGTAATTTTGTTTTGTGGAAGCACTACGATCCATCAGTGCAAATCTGAGGGCTCTATGTCAGCCTCTCCAACCTCCCGGACTTTGCTAACGTGTACAACTGCTAGCCCTGTGTAGGTTCATGCCACTAGCCACTAAGCTCTTAGGTCAATCACTTTCCCTTTGCCTCCATTTTCCAATTGATAGAATGGGGAAAACCACTTTGGATGTCTAAAATGACCAGCATGAAACATCACCATGGGCTGTACTGTGATCCTGAGCACAAAACACAAAATGAGTAAGAAAATTTAACTAGACTAAGAGCCTGCCCACTTCCACATCCCAGATTGTTTGGGCTTTGCAGGTTTTTTTGTTTTTTTTTTTCTCTTCAGTTGCTTTTGACCCTCCTTTTTCTGGTCCTGAAGAGTACAAGAAGGCCAATTTATTTGTGGCATTAGTGGTTCTGGGCAATAGGACTGCAGGAAGGACTGCTGCCCAGCAAAGACACATGTGAGCATGGGAACCTTTCAGTGCTGGTCTGAACTAAACCTCTAGGGACTCCTTGCAACTAATCTTACAAGTTTCTCTGGGGCTTTATCCTGACCTAATCCCTACTGCCATTCACACATACAGTAAGAAAGATTCCTGTTGAGTGACCCTTAGGAAATGTTCAGAAGAAAACTCATCTTTTTTTCCTGGGCATGCTTTTTGCTGTGCTAAAGCAGCCGTGGGACAAAGCCAGGTGCCATCCTAGCCATGCTGCATGCAGCTGAAGAGTGCTATTCTCTTCTGGCTTGCCATGGGTGTACAAGGGCACAATCCTCTTCATTTCATTTACATGACATGAGAAAGGCTTTAGCATCTCTCCTGTGAGAGCAGAGGAACACGTACTTTTTATTTTTCTAGTCCAATTTTGTTCAGACCTTCAAATGCATTTTTGCATATCTCTTTATAATTTTGAGCTGGTAAAGGATTTTGGTCTGAAAATGCTGACCACAGGAAATGGAAACACACTTTAATGAAGTAAATATCATGTAATACTCAGATCACTCCTATGAAATAGAGTATTTGTCCTCCACAGCATGGTTTTGGGTTTTATGCTGTGTTGCAATATTCATGCTGTAATTATAAAAAATGCATAAACATAGAATTGCTTTTGGAATGTTTTCTTTCACAAAGATTAGTAAGTTATGAGATTATTGACTTTTTATCCTTATTCTAGTTGAAGGAAAATTGAAGAACCTGAGAATTCCCCACAAAGCAGAAATTCCAAATCTTAAATAGCTTTACCGAAATAGTAGTCTTCCCCACCTTGCAGTACAGGATTTTGGAAGGAATGTTCCTCCTATTTCTTCACAGCCTATTGAGGAAGAATGGCAAGCAGAAGGATAGGAAAGGGAGGTGTGTCTGCTGGTGTCCTGCTTGAAAAATAAGCAGGACCCTCCTGTTTTATCTATAAAACCCTTTCTGGTGTTGAGACAGCTGCTGTCTCTGAAGTCTTCTACATATCCCTTGAAATCCCAAGGATCCTTCTTTTTTTAACCTGTATTGTATCCCCATTGCCCTTGAGGTCCTACATTACAGCTGCTTTCCTCAGAAGGATTTGATAAGAATATCTCTTTTGGACCATGTCAGTGTGAGAGAATTGCTGTCAACCATCAAGAGATGCTTTCTCTCTTCCCCCGAGGCTTTAAAGATGCTATTCTAAAATTAAAGTGTTTGGTATAGATAAGATGCTTAGGGTTATAATGAGGTCAAGAGTTGCTGGCAGTTTCCAACTAGCTATTTTTTTTTATAAGTTGATCAGATCTCCTGCCATGTTATTTTCCTTTTTAGAGATAAATATAGACAGACCAGGTAGAGAAAGAGTCAGGAACAGGAAGCTTTTGAAAAATATTTGGAAATTATTCTGATTACATTGTCTAAGTCAAGTTGCCTCATTTGATTATGCTGGCATCCTCTGCAATGCAATGTGACATGGAATATGTGATGTAACGAGATATGCCCGCCAAAACATAATGTGCTTTGTTTTAGTCAGAATGTATTAATCCACTTACTGAATAATTGACCCAAAGAGATTCTGTCAAATAGTATTAAATTATTTACTGGATTTCCAAACCAGCAGACAGTGTCCTTTAAATATTTAAGAATAATGTCAAATAATTTTCCACACCAAAAATATTCTTTTTTTGTGTGTTTGTTGAGGTTCTCTGGCTTCTCTGTGTTGTTTAAGGAGGGCAGGATAGTGAAATAAAAGTCAGTGTGCCCTTCAGAAGTGCCATGTGAGCAGGAGGGCAGAGGCTCTCCCACCTACCAACACCCCCAGAAGGAGAAGCAAACGCTCACCCAGTTTGGCTGTCAGATCCAGCCAGACGCCATCCCGTTAGTACACTTTCACTGCCTCGCCCATGCACTCTTACAGCAAACCCCAAACTCTCCACATACATATTCATATATTTTACCACATAGCTTGCGCCTTGGCCGTGAGTTCCTCCAGAGAAGGTGCAGCGTCGCAGGCTGCGCGGCCTAGGCTATGAAGTGCCTTCCTATTCTCTACCCTCAGGCCTTGCAGTGCCTCTCTAGGTGTGCATTATGAGATAACAACCTTGCCGGATCAGTTTTGGCGTGGAAAATAGGTTTCCTTAAAAAAGAGACACCAGTATAGCAGCATTCAAGTTCTACCAATTACAGTGTCTGACACCTTTCCCCTTGAAGGTTGCATGCTGAACGAGTGCAGGGTATATTTCTGGCTTGTTTAAAAAGGATGAGGACAGGCATCTGATAGCTTACCTTAATTATTCCATTTCCTCCTCCCTATATACATTTCCAAAATCTAATTATAGTGCTTGTGGCCCCTGCTATCAGCCAGAACCCAGAGATTAATATAAAGCCATGGGAAGGACAGCTACCTCCCTTCACGCTTTCCACAATATTGCAAATATATTCCAGCAGTCTTTTGATACCAATATTTTGATACATTCATCATTGCGTTAGCATCGGCAGTGAGCAATATTTACAGTTTATAAGCTCTTCCAGGACCAACTGTTCATATTACTCCTATTAAGTCCATTCAATTTTCCACCTGAAATACCACGTTTGTCTAGTCAGAGTTTGACATCTTTTTTTCTGGAGGGGGAGTGGGGGCGGGGGTCCTTTTAATAATGAGTTTTATTTAATTGTATGTTCTCCTTCTCCCAAGAATACACTAAGGCAATCTGTTATGTATTGTCAATCAACTAAGATGCACTTGGCTGCATTCTCAGGTTTATTATCTAAGTTCTGATAAGGCGACATTTTTGTGTGCATGCATCTGCGTGTGTTGAGGTGCCACTGCTTATCTGTTCTTGTGCTGCTTTATTTAGACTGGAATTTGCGGCAATGTCCTCACGAGTGCAGGAACGATGTCCAGGGGTGCGTGCGCTCTGTGTGCAGTCGGTGGGTAGCGAGCAACCCTCATTGATATTGCTATTTCAAGCCACCAGTATTACCACACTCCGTTCCTTTTTGGAAACAACCAGACTCCACACCTATTAAATATTCTTTATTTGTCAAAATAAATAAATACAGGAGTGATTCTCTTGCATCTGCTCTCCCTTAAGGCATTTAGATCTGACTTTAGGAGAGAGCAAACCCTGTGACTCTGCTCAGCCACAGTTTAATAAGAGGAAGAAAAGCCCAAACAGAACAAAAATGTATCGGAAAATCTTCTTCATCTTCTTCTTAGTATTATTATTATTATTACTTAAGGAGCAAGGGGGCAAATTATACCAGTAGTGAAAATAAATTTTGCAACTCCTGCAAAGACTAAAACTCAAGACTAATGTAGATCTCCGAGCTTTTAATACTAGAATTGTGGCAGACATAATGCAATTTGATGTTTTGGCACTTTGGAACAGCAGCAGCAAACCAATTGACCAAAGAATGCACTGGTCCATCAGTTTGCCTGACAATTGCCATCCTGTGAGCTCCTCTGCTGTAGCCCCTACTTACTGCACATCCCCAGAATGAAAGCTTGCGAGAGACTTCTTTTTGCATCAAACTTCTGCCTTTTTCCCATACTTCCTGTGTGCAGAAATGCCACGGTTTGTGCCTGGTCGAAGTGTGCAATGAGCATGTCCAAGACCCCTGTTAGAAGTCACTGCATGCAGCAAAGGTGATGGACAGAGCTGGCTGGGAGATAAGTTGCTGTTCTATGAGAAATCCTGCAGTTGCAGAGGATTTTTATGTTAAATGGAGAAGGAACAAACAAACAAAGCCATAGTAATTTGAGGGGGGGACGGGGAGAGGAAGGAAATTTGGGTCCTACCAGAGACTTAAGAGAACCAAAATCTTTGATTCTAATTTCAGCTGTTAAAAATTCTGTGTAATAAATGTATGCATATAAAGGAATTAAAAGCCATAATATTCAATCAGAAAATCTAAATTTTCTTTTTCAGAAATGACATACCAGAGCACTATGATTTTCCTTGGACGGTTAATTTCTCTGTGCTTCAGGTTTCACTTCTTGCAGCCTTTTTCCTTGCTACTCTGCTGATATCTCAGGTGGCTCAAGCCCAGGCACCCTGCACCTCTGATGGATCGGAAGGAGGATTTCTCCTCTTCAGCACTGGAGGAAAGCCCTGGGGCTAACAGACATTCCCCGTAATCCTGCCATGATGAAGGTCTTGCAAGTGTAAAAGCTTGCATAAAAGCAATGAAATGGGTTTGGATGCCTTGCCTGTGATGTCAGCAGGATGCTGAAATGTTACTGTCTGGGTGGGAGTCCTGCAGACCAAGCTTTTCAGGAGAAAGGTTGACAAAATTTACAGAAAAGCACCATAGACCTCAGGTGCCACAGCACTAGCAGGCAGGACAGTGATGCGCTGGGATGTGTGTGTGCTGGTGGGCTAACACCAGCATGAAGCAAACGTCTTTTGAATGATTTGGTGCCAGAGGGGACATGCACAGCATCCCAAGGCAGCCTGAGCGAGACATCCGACTGATTAGATATTGAGGTCAGGCGCTGAGATACCAAGGTCGTGCCTTGTCCTGCTCTCTTCCTCCAGCTGGGCCCCGATAAAATAGCAGCTGGTAAGACCACCAATCAGATAAGGTGGCAATTTTCAACAGTCTCAAATTATTGTTGCAGCAAGGGAGGTTCAGATAAAATCAATCAGACATTGGAATGGTTTAACCAGTCCTGATTTTTTTTTCTCCCTTTTTTTCCCCTTTCTTCTTTCTGAAGACACAGCCTGTCTTGTGAATGCGAACACAGGCAGCACTCACGGAGTCCCTCACCATGCTCAGAAGAAAATGCGAGGGTTGATTTATGGACTGAATTATGAAAATGGTAATTCTGTGCTCTTTATGATGCTTAGTTGGAAGGTGCAGTACCCTCCAGCCTGAGCAGTGGATTGCAATGAGGTTTTTACAAAAGGGGCGAGAGAAGAGGGGCGGTGGTGAGTACGGCAGCTCTTCCAACACAGCAGTTAATAAGAAAACAGCACATTAATCATGTGACAGGTATTGAGTCTAACAGGGCAAGGTAATAGTTTTTAAAAACAGCCAGTTAAGTCACTAACTGGTAGAAAAAGGCTGACTGAGTGCCACAGGTTTTATGCCACTATTTGCAATTAAAGTTATTTTTTATTCCCTTTCCCCCACCCCCGTTTGAAAGTTTTAAAATGCCTTTTTAAACCTGTAGGAAAATAAGAGATAAACCACGCAGGGTTGTAACAGAGGGCTGCACAGTCTCTTTCCTCTCAACCCGCTGTGCCCCGGGCTGTACCTCAGACGTTTGCGCAGGATCACACTGTGGTCCCTCTCCTGTGCTGTGACCCCAAACACTAGATGCAATTGAATGATTCCGGGGGATCACGGCACAGAAGAGAGACTCCAATGCTGTGATACAGCTGGGACGTATTCCTGATCAAAGGAGACCTGATTCTCAGCTGCAGGCTAGAGATGTGGCTCCTTTCTTTCATGTGACTCTCCGGGCAACTTTATCGTACCAGAACATGTACACCATGGCCTCTTTTATCATCACCTGCCTGATTAGAAGTGGCAAAGTCAAAAGGAAGAGTTGGGGCAATCCTGATGCACAACTACAGAGGAGCGCGTACCTCCTTGCTGTCCTTTATTTAAAGGAGCTCCAGTCAGTTTAATCCTGCGGCTACCGGTGGTATAGTGCAACTTATTTTTAATTGCTAAAACTTGTTCGCTATCAGAAACACTACAAAACAAAGGAAGAGAACTACTACTAAATGAACTGTTCCCATGATTTTTTAGGCTTCCTGCATGTGCACATATTCTACCTTTTGAGCCTTTGTCAAACGCCTCTTGCCATGACAAGTTGGGAGCATTGAGCAAGACCAAAGCAGGCAGAGTAGGCATGTATGACTCAGTAAAGTTTTGTCTTACTTCTCATATGACAAGTAAAGTCTTCCAGGGCTGTGCCTCTTGGCTAGTACTGCATAATGAAATAGGCCCTTAAAGTAGGATGCAAACAGGTGTCACCATCGAAAAAGAATCATAAGAATTGCCTTTCCAGAGGACATTAAAAGTCCATCTTGCTCATTAATTGGTCCCTGACAGTGATCAAAGCCTGATATTTCGAGGGAAGATAACAAAATAATTGGAATAAGCAGAGACAAAAATGCAGCTTGCTCTGATTTGGTGCTATGGAAAAAAAAATGTCATCTTGACTGTGGACTAATCATCAGGAAATGCCAAGCAACAGAAGGTGAACGGCATAATTATGTGGCTTTTCTGCAGAGAATCACGAAATGGAGTTTCATGGTCAGTGCTGGCAGTAAGTACAGCTTCCAGGGGGTGCCTGTGTTTGCAAGATGCAGCCCATAAATTTGATGGTAGATCATATAGGCAAGACACCTGACTTGCCTGAGAATCACCAGTTCCAGGAGGGCTTGTGGTCTGGTCTGAGGACCTTTCTTCATTCCAGTGGGTATCATGACTGGTGCAACCCAGTACAGCTTTTTCTGAGCTGATGTATTTGAGCTTTGCTCCACTGGAGGCAAGGAAACCTTGGAGGCAAGAGATTCTCAGCAGCTGAAGACCTGACCCACAGCTTTCAGATGTTTACTTTTGTTTTGCCTTTTAGACGTTACAGATTGCATTTGGAGGTCTTTGTGTTAGGTTTTATGGACTTGAGAAGACATTTAACAGTAGCAGTGATGAATAATGGTTGCATGGATTTCATGATGCTAATCAGATGAATTTTATTTTATTTTTTTCTTTTTGCATTTTTTTTTTTTTTTTGTGATAAAGAGTTGAGCTGAGGCTAGGAAAGATGTGCCTGGGAAATAATTTCTCTAGCAAGTTCTGTTATATTTTTCTGAAAAGTGATTTTAAATTTATTTTATATTCTCCCAGCTGCTGCCTTTCTACAATTTCTCTTCACATTATAGCATCAGAATATACTGCTGGTTACATGGTAACAGAGGGAGATGCCTGAGCTAGTTTTAACTGAGTGGTAGTTTGAGGTAACACTGCTGCAGGTATATTTCTTGTGGTATCTAATCCAGTTTAAAGCAGTTGGCTATCTCTACTTCACACTGCTGTCTGGGATGTAGATATACGCTTCAAACCTTTAGTCAATTACAGAAAATATTGACAAACACTATCACACTTTTATATTTGTTTCTCGGTGAAAAATCCTTCCCTAAGTACATTATGGTGTAATTTTACTTGTAGCTGACTAAATACAAATATAACTCATGCAGTGATGTTTGCCACCCACCTCTGTCTCTGCAGAGCTCTATGGGCAAACCCAGGGACACTACAGTTCACAAGAGCAGCGTGGCCAGCTGAAGCTGCTGCTGACCATGCTGCCCATTCCCAGCCAAAGGAAAATCTTGGCCCCATTAAACTCACTGACAAAACTCTTCTTGATTTTTTGTGGGACCAAAATATGTATTGCAGCAAATACTCAGAGTGCATGAAAACCGAGACTGCCTGTTTTCTCTCCCAGAAAGAACTGGACTTGGCAGCTGGACTATCACTTTGAGTGTTGGTGCTGAACAAATCACCTCTCTGTCATCCTGTCACTCTTGGCCAGCATAGCTCTTTTTTTACTGGGTTGTTCTGAGCATATGATATAATTATCTACATTAAGAAAAGTTTTGTTTCTTTTTTTTCACACTTGGCATTTGGATGATATTTACTTTTGAGTGTTTTTTTTCCCCCGACACAATACAGAAACACAGGGAAGTATGAAGTTGTCTTATAATTGCCACAGCAGAGATAACTTGTGAAGGGTTTAAGTCGGCCTAACTCCTACTCAGACTGGCTCCATCTCATCTAGAAGCCCTGTCTGCTGTCCAGCCCACTGCCTTCCCAGGAGCCCTTTCCCTGCAGACACTTTGCAAACATTAGATAATTTCCTAATTAGTCTGAATGTGCTCCCTTGGCTCTGTTTTAGTAGCGTATTCATGCTTGGAAGCAGCCGCTCTCGTGCAACAGGCACTTCTCTGAGAGCCAGAGCAGTGGTGGAGTGGAAGCAGAGATGGACAGACAGCTCACGTCCACCTCCTTCCCTAGAAACATCTGTGAAGTTTCCTGAGGGGCTGTGCTGTGAGACCACATCAGAACGCAGAGCCCCGCTGCTTCAGGACTGACCCCAAGGGCAGCAGGCACATAGAAGCTCCTACTACTTCAGTCTCTCCTGTATGGCAGAGGAATATTTGTGCACTAAACCTCAGGAATGCCTGCAGTCCTGTGTGGTCAGTGGAGACAGAAGGGGTGATTAGGTTACATGGATATATGGTTATATGTGGACTTGCAAAGATATCTACATATTTGCATTTGCTAGAAAATATAGGAATTGTTCAGCATCAGAAACCTAAAATTTTCTGAGGCAACACCTAAATAGGACACGCAAAGTACATGAACTTGGTTCTGCTCCTGGTTAGTAAACTAACAAATGGTCTATAACGAAATAAAAAATAATAATTAAAAAAAAAAAAGAGAACATGAACTCTTTCAGCAACAAAAGCCACTTTGTCTTTTGTCATACTCAGCTCTTTGAAAATGCCTCAAACTTTCTTTTGGTAATTACTATGCAAACATTTTTGATGTCTGTGCAAAAACATCTGGAAGCTTACAGTGGCATCTGGACATAAATATTAAAAGATCAACAAAAACCTGATGTGAATTAGCTGTGTGGATAGCCATAAAAACCACAACCACAAAAACCTGCCCCAAGTCTTTGGCTGCAAAAGTGGAGGCCTTCTCACTTGTTTTTGGTGTGTTTATGAACTGATGTTCAAAAAGTGAGCGATCATGACTAATGGTTGGGTTTTCTTTCATTTTGGCCACTCCTAATCAGACTAGAAATTCCCTGGCCTGAGGGAATGAGTAGGAAATGTCCTTCACTTCCTCTCCAAGCCCTTTGCAAAATTTTTGGTATTCTATGAGAAAGTTTTTATTCTCATTGTCAAGCGTGTGCTTGCAAGGCTCCTTCTTCTGCTGGACCCAGCCTGGATTCCCACTGAACTTGGACTGTGGGAATGCAGTGCCACGGGCAGAGCTACCTGAGAGTAATTGCTGTGGGCACTCCTTCCTCTGTGTTATGAGATCGGTGGTTTTGGTGTGCTTGGGTCTCGCTCTAGCATTCCCACTGACGAGATGTGTTGTGAGGAAAGAAATGTGACTCTAAGGTCTATCTCACATAGGGCAGCTGAAGGAAAACGGCAATACTCATCCAGCTCTCACAACGTCAAAAAGCAAGCTAAAATGGTGATTCCATTATTATATTTCATCTTATGAAGTCTCATGACTTTTGAGCCCCTCAGGTTGGCAGTGTTACGAGTCATTTTTTCAAAAGTGGTGAAGACATTAAGACATCTACATCTCTTTGCTTTTTAATGAGTGTGTGGTGCAGATAATCAAAGGTTTTCGAAGCTGACAGGAATTAAGCATGTAAATGGGTTTGATAACCCAGGTCTTATTACCTTGATTTTCTCTTGATAAAAACAGAAATAGTAGATTTCCCCTCCAGAAGTGAATATATGAAAAAAATGAACAGTGCTAGTATAATAGAGAACCTTTACATTTTCCAGAGAGAACTGGAAAATGCAGTGCTCAGTGGATATGGATCAACTAAGCAATACTGGATCTTCTAGGTGCCATCACTTGCTTTCATCTATTTTTTTTTCCCTCATTCTTGCTGTTTTCTTCCAGGTCTTATACATTTCTTTGCTCTTTCATTGCTGACTTCAGTGATATTCCCTTCATTCTCAGGAGCGTACAACCAGGGTTGTACATATTCCACCAATCAAGCTGGACTGCTTATGAAGTGGATTTGGTTTTAGAAAGATATTCCTGTTGCTTTATTTTCTGAAGAAATACATAGTATTTCATGATGGAAAAATAAATGCTGTAACTGGCTGTTGCCCTCTGCAGTTGCTAACCCTCTGGGATATTCTGGATAGGACCAAGTGCAAGGTGAACAAACTGCTCTAAAATACTCTCAAGAATGGAAACACACAGAAGTTTGTATTTGATTTCTGCCCTGATATTTGGTAAGGACTCTCTAATGTAAATAGAAGGGCTCATTTTTCCACAATTTAATGTATTTTTGACAGTGTGGGAGTTATAAACATTATAATAATTTTACCACTTTCATATTTAAAAATAAGCCCTCTAAGCATTTACATTCAAGATTTGTTTTTCTTCAGATGTGTAAATAACGCATAGTGATTTGCATCTCATGCATAAATCTTTCTCTTGTTGAATGCAAATTAAAAAATAATAATAATCCATCCCCCAACCCCTTTCATTTGCTTTTATTCCCACCTCCTCGTATTCATGGCAACTTAGCTGGCTAATTCTTCCAAGGAGAATTTTGGGCGTTTATGTGTGTTTAAAAAATTATCTGACTGAAGTTTTCTTCCACTGAGTAATAAGAAGCCTAGAGCTGATTAATAGTGTTTCCTTTTCCGTCCTAATGAACGTTTTTCAGGTTTTATGCATCCCAGATGAACCTATTTTAAATAGTATGTGTGTATGCGTGTATGAGTGTTGCTCTTTCTTGGGATTTCTCCAAAATTAATTTAGTTTCTCGGTACCTTGTAGGACAATATCGATGTTGGCTTAATCAATTTCAATTTCCTGTTAAACCAGAAAAGAAGCATCCATCAGGATGAGCCAGGAAGGGCTGAATGGACATTTCATGTTGCTGAGGACTCTTGGTGAAATTTACTCCAGGAAATTGCTGGAGCTCTGAATTTACAGCCAACTCTTCTCTGACTTGCACTTGCCACCTTGTCTGGATACACCCTCAGGGCAGTTTTACTCTACAGGTTTCCTGCACTGGCAGTTTCTGTGCCTAGTGATCAGTATCGTGGGTCTCAGCCCACTAAAAATATCTCCCCTGGAGAGTCTTGCTGCCTTCATAAAAATGAGACCAAAATATCTCATTGACTCATCTTCCTCAGCTGAGACCGGCTCTGCTATTTATGTTTGTAGTGTCACTTCTGCCTCCTCGTCTGCTTCGCACTGAGAGCCAGAGCCACCCCAGACAGACATGCCACGGTGCCAGCAGCGACGGGAGCTCTGCGGGTGGGTGAGAGCCTTCTGCTTGTGTGGCGAGCTCCAGCCCTGGGTTGCTGGAGTACGGGTGGTGCAAAATCCCCAGCTCCTGGAGGCAGGTGGTGATTTAGTGATCAGCTCTAAACACCGTGGCAAGGGGTGGGTGAGCATTTCCTTCACTGCCGCCTGATCACAGCGATGCTAATTTTAAAGTGGTGAGGAAGAGCAGGGAGGTGATAGCAGGATGGTCCCAGCTGTTCATCCCAGGGAGGCGAGCAGCAGTTTTATTCTGAGAGGGAAAGCAGGAACTCCTGTTTCTCTGCACAGGCTGAGGGAGTGAGGAGAGGAAAACTTTTCCTAGATTCCTGTTTCATTTCAGAAAAGTGTTTTCAAAGACTTGTCTTCTCTTCCCCTTCTGCAGGTTATATTTAGTTTTCAGCTCTCTTGGCTGCTGCATTGATAGCTCCTTACTATTTCTACTGCAATTAATCAGGAGGGTTGATTATGTTTTTGTCTCTGATAGTGTAAATCAGGATCCTTCTGTCTAAAATTATGAGCCTTTTGCTGCCTAGGCAGCCTGCCTCACATCCCATCCCATCCCATCCCATCCCATCCCATCCCATCCCATCCCATCCCATCACATCCCATCCCATCCCGTCCCGTCCTGTCCCGTCCCTCCTGCATGTCCAAGCAGCCAGGCGTGGCTGGATTTGCGTAGGGGCCACCACTCCTGCATTGAAATCACGTGGAGGAGGGCTGAGGTGGAGGACAGGGCTAGTGTTGTGTCTTCGATGTGAGGAGTTGTGAGATGAATGAAGCCACCATTTTAGGAAGCCTGTTGCTTGCATGCTGTGGTACAAGGGGGAGATGTGAGAGGCTGGAGGGCTCTTCTGCAACATGAACAGCCTCATCTCTTGCAGTATGAACACTAACTGCTTTTTCAAAAGCTGGTTACTGGGTACAGTACAGTACACATACATAGTGCTCATGCAATAAGACTTGAGAAGAAAAAGTAGTTCTGGATAGAAAAACATGTTCGCAGTAAAGAAGTGAGAGCCCCCAAGAGCTCTAGGTCCCAGCAGCCACTTCCAACAGCACAAGGGCTGCTTCCCTCCCTATTTCACAAGAAGCAGCAAGCATGGGAGCTTGGGCATAAGGGCTTTGGCCCTTGCCATGGGCCTGCCTGGGTCACCCAGAAGCAGCCAGGCTCTCACTGAGATCAGTGTTCATTTTGAGAGAGCAAAAGCACAGGAACAGCTGTGAGGGTGCGTGACACCTCCTCTGTATTTGGAAAGGTTGATCAAAAGAACGAGCTGTATTCCGGGAGTTCCCAGCATGGCCAGGCTACAGATATTCACTTTGTTGGCTCTTCAGCATGTGCTCTTTTCCTCGATACTTCACAGCCCATAAATATGGCTAGAAAGTATCTGCCATTTTAGAGGAAGGCATGCCTGTGAATGTCAAAACTCTTTAAAAATATGTTTTTAAACTCAACACTCATATGGGAGTGACTGCTTCACAGGTTTGTAGTCTGAGGTGCGGAGGGGTTAAAGTTATTTGCCCAAAGACTTAAGATGCAGAGCTGAGCGGGGAGCAGAGCTGAGGAGCTGCAGTTCTTAATACACCACTCCAAGCACTTGTCCATAATCCCTCTGTTTCAGGTAGTAGCAACTGATAATTTATGACATTGCCTCTTAGAAAAGCTAGCGTAGTATTGCTCTGCTAAGCAGCCTAGGTCAGAAATCTTCCAGCTAAACTATCTAAAACTGCAGAAAATATTTCTAAAGGATAGACGTAATATGCATCTTTGTCCTCCACCTGCCTAAACACTGGGCTCTGTGATTCCCTTCTGGTTTTAAACAGGACTGATGAGTTACAACTCCAATTCAGCTTGCAGGGTGTAAAATTTGATTTTGCTGTATCTTTAGTGAGAAGATCACATCCTTAATATGCCCTTACTTGTCAAGAAACAGCTCTGTAGGCAGACATGAAAGTAGCCAGAGAGAACGCATTTCCTTTGCCCATACAGGAGAAGATGACAGGTAACATGATCTTGACCTCTGAAAGTCAGGGACAGCTCTGAGAGTGGGTGACGTGACCCAGGACTTTGGCTGATCATATAACAACGACAACATACGCTGGTGCCGTAACACAGACATGGATTAACTCTTCAGAGGGGAACATGTATTCCCAGTTGGCACTAAATTGCACAGGATCCTAACCTCTATAAAGCTAGAATTAACTGGATAAGGGTACCCTGTATTGTTTTTAATTTTAACTTTTTTTTTTTGATATAGAAATAAAAGCAAGCTGATTCTTAGTAGATTGTGTTGCTAAATTTTTGGCTGGAGAAGGAGCAACTCCTTGAGTGAATTTTATCTTCAGATGATGTCACAAGAACCATCGCTTTAGGGTTTTATTACTCCCTAAGTAATGTACTGTCTGCCCTCTCCCAGGAATCTAGTTTTATACCACCAACAAACAGCAGGGGAGTGAAAAAAATAATCTGCAGGACATGGTAAACTCACACAGGTAAATGTGGCCATAAACTAAAAGTTAGCTAGTGCATTTACAGATGTTCATTATAATCCAGATGCAGCTACTGTACCTCAGAGATCTCATAGATGTAGTGCAGAAGCTGCTTTGCCATGTTGCGTGGAGAATTGGTGAAGTCACATGATGCTGTTGTTTCCATATTTTTTTTCCCCAGCTGTTAAATTACATTACAACACACTAAACAGATACTCAATATTTTCCTTATATAAATTTATCACGTAGCAATTAGTGCAGTTAAACTTAGTGCGGGTATGTGATTGTAAATGGGAGGTGGCAATCAGTGTAATTAGAAAAGGAAAAGATATGCCTGCAAAACAACCTCTGCATTACAATATTGCCCACGCTATAAACACCCTACCACATGGTGTGTCCCTTCTCAGTTACGCAGTGTAAGTCCTGTGTTGATTCAGGCTTGAATTACACAGTAAATCTTGTTTGTGAATTTATAGACTGTCCCTTTGAAGGGAGAATTGTGCCAGCCTATTTATTTAAAGTCCTTTTTTCACTGCAGCGGCATGCTTTGGAGGTGTAATACCTTAGGCGCAAAATACCTGAGTGACAGCAGCTCTGCAAGCTCATGGTACTTATAATACATTACATATTATCAATAAAATGTTGCAAGACATGTCATAGATCTTATTAACATAACTTTAAATTATGGGTACAAGTTTGACCTATCTGTTGATGGATTAGAAGCAAAGCTTGGATTGTTAAACAGAGGTAAAAGGCTCAGGGCATCATTAGACAAACCGTTTCAAGTGAAATGTCTGTATTTCACCATAAAAAGTCAGAGCATACCTAAGAAGTAAGCTATCCCCAAGGCAAGTTACAAAGTTTAAAGAAAACCAGAAATAGCTTTCAAGTTGTTTTGTTTTTTTTTTTTTTAAATTACATTTGCTGTTGCCCTGATATTAATTATAATTGAAATTCCTCCCAGAGACCTTGACTGCCCTAAAATAGTTTGCTCTGTGCCTCTCCCCATCCCCCAAAGCAAACCAGAGAAAATAAGCTCTGAACTGCCAGGACATCTAGACAGCAACCAAGCGTTTGGTACCGGTGACGCACAGATTGACCGCCCATTGTGTCCCACTGCTGAGTTGAGATTCATTACACCCAGACTAGAGAGTGCAGTGACAAGGGGGGTCCAAGCAGAGGTTTAGAAGTGACTCCTTAGACATACAGGAGTCTGTGCTGGGAGACGCAGCTGCCGAATTTGGACATTACGTCACAAACGAATCTTTTACAGATTTTCTGAGAAATTTCTAGGATATTTATGCATGCTTAGGTAGCTTGACTACTTTTAATTTATGGAGTGGCTTTTGGCCACATCTCTTTGTGTTCTCCTTGTGTTGGCACTGTTGTTCTCAGTTTGGCAACAGGGAAAGATTTAAGGCAAGTCATTTAAGTAATGTGCCTGAAATTATGTAGAAGAACAAGGACAGGGCCAAGAACAGCTCATAGATGTCCTGTTCCCTAGCCCTCCACTTTATCCTGGAAACTGTCCTTTTCTTCAGAGTGTCATTAGGAGTGGTCTTCTATAGGAGGATAAATAAGGTTCTTTCCCCCATGCTTTAACTCTTTAAAACACTGAATTTTATTTTTAGGATGTGAACTTCTGTTTTGGGGTGGTGATGGTGTTTCCTTAATCTAGTAAAGATGGGAGCTGGAAGGCAAGAAACCCAGAAAAGATTGCTTTTTTGCATTATTTCATAGAATCATAGAATCATAGAATGATTAGGGTTCGAAGGGACCTTCAAAGGTCATCTAGTCCAAGCCCCCTGCAAGGACTAGGGACATCCCCAACCAGATCAGGTTGCTCAGAGCCTCATCCAGCCTGGCCTTGAACATTTCCAGGGAAGGGGCATCAGCCATCTCTCTGGGCAACCTGTTCCAGTATTCTATAACCCTCAGCATAAAAAATGTTTTCCTAATATCCAGTCTAAATCTACCTCCCTCTATATTTAAAGCATTACCCCTTGTCCTATCACAACACACTCTACTGAACAGCCTCTTCCCATCTCTCTTGTAGGCCCCCTTGAGGTATTGGAAGACCTCTATAAGGTCTCCCCAGAGCCTCCTCTTCTCCAGGCTGAACAGCCCCAACTTTCTCAGCCTGTCCTCACAGGAAAGGTGCTCCAGCTCTCTGATCATCCTCGTGGCCCTCCTCTGGACCTTCTCCAACTGGTCCATGTCCTTCTTATGTTGGGGGCTCCAGAACTGGACACAGTACTCCAGGTGGGGTCTCACCAGGGCAGAGTAGAGGGGGAGAATCACCTCCCTTGACCTGCTGGCCATGCTCCTCTTGATGCAGCCCAGGATGCCATTGGCCTTCTGGGCTGCAAGGGTGCGTTGCCGGCTCATGTTGAGCTTCTCGTCCACCAGCACTCCCAAGTCCTTTTCCTCAGGGCTGCTCTGGATCCATTCTCCACCCAGTCTGTATTTGTGCCTGGGATTGCCACGACCCAGGTGCAGGACCTTGCACTTGGCCTGGTTGAACTTCATGAGGTTGGCACGGGCCCACCTCTCCAGCCTGTCCAGGTCCCTCTGGATGACTTCCCTCCCTTCCAGTGTGTCAACGGCATCACACAGCTTGGTGTCATCAGTGAACTTGCTGAGGGTGCACTCTATCCCACTGTCCGTGTCACTGACAAAGATGTTGAACAGGGCCGGGCCCAACACGGACCCCTGAGGGACACCACTGGTGACCGGTCTCCACTTGGACATTGAGCCGTTGACCACCACTCTCTGAGTGCGGCCATCCAGCCAATTCCTTATCCACCAAGTGGTCCATCCATCAAACCCATGCCTCTCTAGTTTAGATAGAAGGATGTCATGTGGGACAGTGTCAAAAGCTTTGCACAAGTCCAGGTAGATGATATCTGTTGCTCGTCCCTTGAGTATAATTTCTATAGTATAATTTCTGCATCAACTACAAAACCATGACTGAGAGAGACTTCTTCCGTTGACTTGGGAGGGAATGGAGAAAGACATTTAAAGGAAACGTGTCCAGCTGCTGAGTAAGCTGGCACGCACCATTGAGTCATTAGTAATGTTTATTCTATTAGAGTGGACAGTCTTTTGCTGTTGACGAAAAAGCTACCTCAGTCCATTACACATTAAATTAAGAGAACACACACACATGCACCATAATCACAGTTCACTCTCTCCCTGAGCGCTGGTCAGTAATAATTACCTTTTGGGTAGTGGGTGGAAGAAGATAACCTAAATCCTTTCCGGTTAATTATTAATCTCCTGGGCTCACAGAAATCCTAGCATTTTAACAACAGCAACCTTTCCATGCGTGAGGTCCGTTGAGACCTGAAATTGACAACAAAAGAATATATATGTTTGGACAACAGCTCTACAAGGCATTCCGCTGCTTTGGTGGTTTATTTTTTTAATTTCTCCCAGAGTGATGTAAAAAGCTTTCTTTGACAAGTTTAAAAATGTTAGTTTTCACTCCCACAGTCTTGTATATGATTAAATACAGGTACAAATAAGAGCAGCTTGAGCCCTGCACCGGACTTCCCAGTCTTTCTGTTAACATTAAAATTCACTGTGGCAAAAAGTAATGATGTCTAGTTGTCAAGAAGCCAGAATAATGACATTTTGTGCCATTATTCTAATGCATTTTTCACTATGTATTTTCTTTAATTATTTGCATGAGTAATATCATTATGCATTCATGCCAATACAATTCTGATAATTAATTTACACTTTGGCAATTTCTTAATGATTTTATGTCAAAGTTAATAGCAACATCTGATAGTTGATCTGTTAGTGCTGACATAAATTTAACTTTCAATGTATTAATGCCAAAGCCAACAGCAGCATCAAATTGAGTTGGAGAAAAAAAAACACCCACCAGGTAAAAACTTCGGTGGAAAAGACTTGGTACTTACCTGAGGTTTGCAGGTTCAAAATAAAACCAAGGCCCCTAGACATTATATATGTCAGATTTTTACTTTATCTTGCTTTATTTATTTATTTATATCAGTAATAATGATGACTGATATTTAAGAGATCAAATTTTATGCTATCGGATAAAAGATGATGTTCTCTTCCCTCCAGCTTGGTACATACATTCCATATTTTAAAACGAAAAAATGCATTAATTAAGATTTTATCTTTCTGGTTCTTTAAGCGTGGACTCTAACCTGCTCTGTAATGGAGGAACTTAGGACAGGTGTCTGAACCTGAATTTGTATCTTGGTCTATGATTTCAGTTTTCACTGTGTGGTAATATCAGCAAAATAGACTTTATGTGAAGGAAAATATTGTTAATATAAAAGAAAAGCTCCAAGAAACAGAGCAGTGCATAATAAGTTTGAGATCAATATTTTTAGTAAACTTTTACTACATGGAAGTGATGCGTAGATAAAGAGATAATTGCATGTGTAACTCTATATATGTACATGCCTTATATAAAAGACTCATGTAAGTATCACAAGACAATTAACACAAAATAAAACCACATTCTTTGGTCTTTGTCCAGGTGCTCCGAAGATGTCTTTAGAAGTTTATAGGCATTTTTATTTACAAGTTAAATATTTAAGTACACCTTAGTTTTGAAAAAATGTGTGTGAGACAAATTATGATAACCATAAAATGTTGATGGTTGTTTTCCTTTTATTTTTTTTAATCAAAAGCAGAGCCTCATTCCATGACACCATTGCTAACATAATATTTATTTTCACTCGTTTCAGCCAGTTAAATGTATAGATGAAATATTAAAAACCATTACAAATAAAATTGATCCTGCCACGTGTTTCAACCTTTTCCCCAATCGGTTTTTCTTCAATGATATCCACCAAGGGAGTGCACATTTCATTTTATAGGGTGAGGAGGTAATTATACAGCCTCAATTACACCTCCCATTGCTGAACTATAAAGAGCTGCTCGTGCAAATCCAGATCATTTGCTTTTAAAACGCACTACCTTACCTTTCCTCCTTTGGTATCCACAAGCAGGTTGCCTGTCCCTAGCTGCTGAACAAGAAGCCTGTGTGTCTAATTGCCTGTAGCCTGTCTTATCCTCGCTCTCACAAACATGAGGACACAGTCGTGCTTGAAGCCAAGCCCCCAAAACTCAGACCTGTCATTGATGACCTGTTGCTCACCTTGTGGAGATGAATGTTCTTCACACATATTCTTAAGGAGCTGTACTTTGTAAGAAACCTGTCTGATGCGAGGGACTTTGTTGGCTCAGAATTTTGAGCTGTCCTATGCAATATACCATGAATGTAGGTGTGCAGCACAGGGAAAACTGTAAATGCAGTGTTCTGGTGGAGTACAGGACAGGACCATGGATGAGAGATGTCTGAGAGCCCTTGGACTCAAACCACTGTCTGTCAGGACACATACATCTTGGAGCACATCCAGATATTTAGCCATAAACTGGGCCCATCATAAATTTTTGTTCTTAAAAGAGCATTGGGCTGAAGCAGATAGTAGACATAAAAGTAAGGACAGTGAGAGAGAAGGTTAGAAAAGAGTCTGATATATGGAATGGAGATTTTTTTTGTTATATAGGTTTTGTCAAATATGCTTCCTTCTCACACATATTGTCTGTGGTGAAGATCTGGAGATACTTTCCACTACTCAAATAATTTTATTTCAGAGCCTTTTTGAGAGGATGGAGAAAAGAAAAGGGAGATTTTTTTTTCTGTGTAAAATTACTCTGTATTAATTACAGATTATTTTATTTTATTTTTAATAATAGCATTTTTTGATAATAGACTTTGAGAAATGAGTGGAATACTAATTGAGTGGCCTTTTTCCTTTGTCTGCAGAAGGCATGGCTTTTAGCTGCTCAAGTTTCCTTTGGAAGCAGGTTAGTCAAGAACACATCTTGGTTTTAAGAATAGCTGCTCAACAAGGAACAGCAGTGTAAATGTTATCTTTATTCCAGGTGAGTAAAAAACATCTTAAAAGTGTTTCTGAGGAGCGTTAGCTTTGTGGGTTGACTGTTGGAAGGTGTAAGAAATATGACTGTGATTGTGGTTTGCACACTGAATGACTCTCCCCCACAACCCAAATGGCTTTCTTGTGTGTGGCATTTCAGAAAACCCTTTTTTTTTTGCCTCCGAGCATGTGGAATGCCTGCACAGAAAATATTTTTTTTGGTGCAGGGCTTGTCATGAGTTGGACACAACATGTCTGAAATGTAGTGTAGGAGTTCGAAAGTGAGGTTTTAGAAATTCAGAGCTGCCTGATGACTGGCAACATTACTAATGAAAATATGGTTGAGTTTGATGTTGAAACTAAATGTCCCGTAGAAGAGAAGGATTTTAATGCCTTCCCTCCCCAAAATTCAGCCTTAAATCTGGCCCGTATAACTCAGCCTCTGAGTCAAGAACTGCTCCCTATGTCTCACATAAACACCCACTCCCAGGCATCTCATCTTCTGTTTCTTCAGTCCACCAATTATTTGCTACACCCAGTTATTGTGCACTATCTTAAATTAGCTCCCTGGTGACTCATTCATTTATTAACTGCTCAGGTGCCAGGAGTTCAGCACGTGCATGAAGGTCTGGGGGCCTGAGATATTGCACTAGACATTGTTTAGGACACAGGCGGTGGTCTTTCTGCACCCTGAAGTGTTGCAGAGGCAGCCAGGGTACCACCTGGGGACAGAGGGGTGGCTGGGATGTCCCTGCCACCCCAAGGTATCTGGCTGCTTTAGCCATGAGGCTGTTGACAGCTGCTGGCACCTTGGTGATTTTGGGACAATGAGTGCCACTGAAGACAGCAGATCCCTTGTCCATCTCCTCTTGGCCATGCCAGTCAACAGTGCTTCACAAAGCAAGGGGGGCCCTCTACTCATCCCCTCCACCACAGAAGGGTAGAGTGCTCCACAGGAGAGGGTGCATCTTGTTAGCTGTGTCCCTTAGAGTCACGAAGCCTGAGGGAGATGGCAGCAACAGCCCACTACTCACGCTTGTTAATCAGTCGAGAGCTCAGAGGTGTGATTGTGGATATGAACTAACTGTTTTGGTCCTTAGAGCAGAAGCTGATTTCTGCGAAGGCAGTAATTAGTCAGTAGGCAGCCTAGCTACTAAGTACAATGCTCATTGTTTCTTCTTGACAGCTAGCTCAGACTGGTTTTTAACACACACACAAAAAAAAGGGTTTAACTTTGAAAGTCTTTTTATTCCCTCCATCCTCCACCACTACATTTCCTTTGGAGAAACCACACTGAATCACATTACGCTGAGGCCAGCGCTGTGGAGCCTCTATAAGGTGCCATTTGATGCACTAGTCCAGAAGTCTCAGACTGGACTTCAATCACCAGAAGCAAGCAGTGTGTTTTGATGGAGGTAGCATCTCCGTTCCCATTGCATGCACTACTGCACGTCGAGCTGGGAAAAACTTTTGCAGGGGAAGCTCCATATCATGTTATGTGGCAGTTTTTGAACAACAGAAAAAATATTTCTGCTCGTGCTTGTTATTGAAATGGGATTGATTACACTGACTCAGTCCTGTAACCATTTGGATGTCTTAAGTCTGCAGACCACAAAGAGACTTCACTGTAACTGGACAGTCATTAACGTCCATTTATTCCACTGTCTTTGTCACCCAAAGCTTTTAGTCCTACAGTTTACGGACTAATTGCACTGAGCAATCTTTTTAATTCAATGTGTATTTACAGTTTGTAATATTGGAATACATACAGCCTTAAAAAATACTCTATGTTTGACTCCTAAATCATGTGATTTAACAAGGGATTGTGTATATTTTTGCATCCGCTTTAGACTTACACACATACAGTATTTCCAGTTGTTTACATATGTTAGAATCTCTTGCATTTAAATAGCTCATTATGCAAATATTTATGAAATACATGGATATTTATTTTTACTGTACCCTCTATTCAATCACTGAGCCGAGATTTAATGTCTAAACATTGTCTGCAGAGTCGCATGTGCAGTAATGAATTATGAGTAATTATGTGCTATATACAATTATACAACAAAAATTACAGATACAAAAAATATTAACATCAGAAAGGCAAGCACTCAAATTTATGGAGCATCAGAGGTAAAGTGCAATCCTAATTCAATCCCCAATTATGCATGTGTGCCTTATAACATGGCCTTTGCCAGCAAAACTCCTCTTGTCTCCCAACAGCCTTCAGCCGTGATGGGTGCGTGACAGTGTCGCAGGCTGAGGCTCCGGGGTCCAGCCAAGCCCGCGGATCAGATCAAGGCCAAATTTGCAATGTTTCCCAGGCAAGAACTTTTCCCTGGAATTGGTCACCTAAGCAACTGACCTGGCTAAGTGAGCATGTTTCTGATTTTCCCAGCCCAGCAGCAAGAGCTTGCAGCAAGAGAACGCCCTGCACTAATTCATCTCAGCAGAGCTGTACACCGAGCAGGACTAATTTTACATTCAAGACATTTGAAAGAGCACTGTGTTCTCATATAATCAAAGACTGAGCCTGAAGTACACTTTGTTGAAAGGCTTTTTTGACCAGAATGTCTTCCACCCGGAAATTCAGTTTTGTTTTGTAGGACCGTTGTGTTTGTGATGATATTTCTGACAGAAAAAAATATGAGCAATTAAAAATCTGCAGAAGGTATTTCTCACTGCTGATTGTTTCACTGTAGACCTGATTTATTTTCTTTTGATTTCAGAACATAAATAATTTATATTTACTCTTCATAGTTAAATATTATCAAATCACCTGCACAACGACCTTGAAATGCTTCAACCCTGTTAATTCTGACATTGACCAATTTGATTATTAGAAGACTTCAGTAATTTTCGTTTTTAGTAAATGTGGTTTTTAACAGGCTTTGTGCATGCATGCACAGAAACTTAATTTCAGCAGAGTTTATAACTGCTATGAGGATGACATCCAAACTAAAAAAAAAAAAAAATAGTTCAAGTAGATAAAGTTTGCCCAAGTTATAAGCAGCCAAAATAATCTTACAAATTAAGTCGAGTGATCTCAATAATAGATGACATCCTTAGTTCTATTACATTGGAAACAATGTGCTTTTGGATTTTTTTTTTCTCTGAAAACAGTAACTGCATTTTATTTTATTTTTAAAATAAAATAATTCATAGAGAATTTGTAACACAAAAAGCCTTTTTTTTTAGTGTTAGCTGAATCAGTGATTAATATGAATTATGCAACTGTCTACAGGCAAAAATGATTTCTTAAGCTAATTCCTAGCAATATGTATCGTGCATTTTAATAAAAGCCAGACTAAAGAGAAGTGCTTTTAAAATGGGGACTGGTTGGACTACAGTAATACCACTTCGATAAAGATTTCTCAAGATACTAAAATGAATCTGATCCCAAATCTTTTATTTCCAGTTCACAAAATACTTTATAACTTCACAGGATGCTAATGTTAATTTCCTTGTAGCTCAGCACACTCTGGCTATGGAAAAAGGTAAAGCAAAACTGTGATGAAGAAGACTCTCATGTAGGCAAGCCCCAGGAAATCTTAGGAACCTTATTAAAAAGCAGTGCTTTCGTAACACTTCCTACAAAATAAATAGTATTTGGCTAGGGTCTGACATAACAGATAGGGATCCTCCAATTCATTACTCGGGTGCTGTTTCTGGAGACATTTGGAAACAAGAGTGTTCACAGCAGGCAGGCTCAGAAGCGTAATTTGGGTAGTAAGAAATCCACCTGCATAAAGGAAACCACAACAAGGACTTGTTTGGCTGTAGACTTGACTGCTTTTTCCGTGAAATATTAATTGGCTGGGTAAAAGAGATCACCCTGGTTTTCCACCAGACCCTTAGCCTGAGGTGCCCCAACTCCTTCCAAGCTTTTTTACATTTGCTTTTCTACTACCTATTTGTGTGGATCTTAACAGAGAAATCAGCTTCTGATCTTCTGAGGACTGAGATTCTTTAACAACTTTCTTACAGACATAGCAAAGGGGAAGAAAGCTGAGAGGGATTATGAAGTGAACTTCAATGCATTTATGAAAGGCATTGTAGACCAGATTTCCCTGCAATAGCAATCAACTGTGGCTGGTGGTTCAGGTTCTTGCCCAAGCAGACTTGCCCAAACTGAAAAGGACTAATGCCTTTTCAAAAGCTTCAGCTTCGTTTTGAAGGCCAGCAAAAGCTTGCTGCTAATATGCAGATCCAGAGATCACACATGGGAGCCTTCACTGAAATGTCATTGGGGACCTGTGTCTTCTGCTGGCTTCTTCTCCAAGTCCTACCTCAGTCTCACAGTGTGATCTCAGGAGAGTCAATCCATGTACATGTCACATTTTCTCATCTAAAACAATGGGAGAAGCATTTCATAAACCACTGTATGCAGGCAGTGATGGGAAATGTTTCTGAGATGCTTGAATAAAGTGTGGTACATGTGCAAATCATTATTCCTGTAAACCTGCAACACAGAATTCAGTGCTCCACCAACCCAAATATTTCTACGGCCTCGGCTTGCTCTGCTCTAAACTTCAGACTCTAATTCTGCTCCTCGGGTCCCCTCTCTCATCACTGAGATCTCCCATCACACAAGCTCTGTTTCAGGTGGGAAGCAGAATGCCTTTAAAAAGAAAGAAAAAAAGGAAGGCAAAAGAATAGATACACCTGTGCATTTCACATGTGATTTCCACCTACCCCTGCCATATAGCTAAAAAAATGTTGTGTTTATTTATACATAAATAAATACACTTTTTATCACTGCAACTTGTAAATAGGAAATGAAGTCACAATCCTTGAAATTATAATGGCAGGCACACAAAGCAACAGTTGCTGGCACGGAATTCAATTAACAGATAGCAATCACCCTTGGGTGACTGTGTGAGGTGGAAATATCCAGGCATGCTAATAAGTAATATCTTAAAGCCAAGGCGTTTATCAGCCAGCAGCCAGACGTGGGCATAAGTGTGGGCAGACAGCACTGCTCTGGGATATTTAATAAAACCCACTTTCTTCATTTGAGGATTTGTGTTTAATCGTTTGGTAACATTTTAGAAACAGCCAGGCTGGGAAGCTTCTCAAATGGAACTGCTTAGGTCAGAAAACGTAGAGAGTTATTTACTGATACTAAAATAGCCAAAGGAACGGAGTGGATTCTAGGTAATGCTAACAAAATTCTTTGTTGCCATCTTTTTGACCTTTTGAGTTGCTGGGGTATGCCTGCTACGTGAATCACAGCCTTATCTGGGGAAACATGCAGAAGGCATTCATTAATACTGGGAAAGAAGACGATTGAACTGCTGTTTAAAATAAAATTTTTAACTCTTTTTTTGCTTGGTTGAAAGCCTAAAGCTAAAATAGTTTTCTTCTAGGCTCCTTGAACTTTAATTTGCATTGCATTTTGGGCTTTCAAAGGCTTCAGGCAGGCCAAGATTTGTCATCCGCTGAAGGATGTTCAATTTAAACTTTCTCATCAGGGCTCTCTTTATGCCACAGCAGTTGGGTGAATTCACAAAACTGTTTTGCATGGCTAAATACCGCTGCATGGAGGAAAGGCAAATCCAGAAGCAAAGTCGTGGGTTTCTTTAAAGAAGGGCAGCTCAACTTAGCAAGATATTTGTTAGGAGCTTAACTCGGAAGAAATATAAAGCATGGTGTTAGTACATTCTTGGGTAACTCTGTAGGGTTAAACCATTCATCAAATGAAAGCGATTTGGAGCAGGACAAATGGAGGCCTGCCAGCCTAGCCATGGGACATGCAGGAAGCAGTGTATTCCAGCCATTGTCAAGGAAGGCTGGAGGCTTTTGGCTAGGAAGCAGACGGTTTTGCGGGTAGATACTCTCACTGCTTTTGGTTTCATTTCTACTCAGAGTAAGTGGTCATGCCTTTTGGGGTCATCAGCTCTGCCCCTGCAACCAGGTTGGTGGCAGTGGGAAGGCTGTGGTGCTTCCACTCCTGCCCCAAGAGCAGGGAGCCCTTGGGAAACCATGTTGTCCCTCTCGTTACCATGGCTGTTCTCTTTGCTTTGGTTTAAACACTTCTGATGTCCATGCAGGCTCCAGTGGTCACTAACAGCTACACAGCAGCTAAAGCGATGGGGTAGTTGTCTGATTTACACAGAGTCCTAACGATTTTCCTTTGTCAAACGAATCGTTAAAGGCACAGACGGACTGAAACGAATGTTAAAGATCGGCTGCGGGCATACTACAAGCATCCTTTAGCAGATACTCTCAGTACCTGTTCCTTTTCCCCAGGGGATTCATGTGATCTACAACTCAGTGGCCAGGGCCTCCTCTGCCAGCCATTTCCCACACTGCTGGCATGCAGCCCAGCTTGGGCTGCGCTCAGGAAGCTGTAAAGTGGCTCTGAATAGCTGCTGTGAAGCCGTCCCTGCGCTGCTCCTGTCACAAAGAGTTTTCAGTGCCCGCCTCGCTAATGGATGGGTTTCTCCTATACAGAGTGCCGAACAATGCGGTGATACATTCGGGTTTTGTTCATGCGAGTTTAGCATGGCCGCATTATTCATAATGGCAACAACACAAGAGAACTGCACTGTTCATCCCAAACAGGAGACCATAAATCCTCTGAGCCACACAGCACTGTCGAATGGTGTGTTTTCACCACTTATTTTGCAGGAAAGCTATTTGTATTCCCTCTGTATGTAAACCCAAGCTGTCTTAATATTACAAGCCCAAACTGTGTTGGAGGAGGTAATAACAACAAAAAATTGCAACCAGTACATTTTAAAAAACTGTCGTATCTCCGTGATACCACAGCTTGGTGCCCGCTGCCAAGTGAGAGGGGAGCGAGTGTTGCGGCGGGGTGGTGTGCCAGCTCCGGCGCGCTGCTGGAGGGGCTCAGCCCTGGCTCATCTGTGGGTTATGGCAGCGGAGCCCTGAGGCTGCTTCAGGACTGAACATTCATCTCCTTTGCCGCGAAGCATGCATGTGCGGATCCGCCTGTGTATGGGACAAGGGGAGACTTTGTGCTTCTACTCGCTTGGTTTCCTTGTATAGGCAGCAGCTGCAGTGGTGGGGGGTGTGAAGTACGCTTGGTGGAGACACATTCGTGGGCAGAGTGTAGGTAAGTTAGTCAAAAGTTCAAGACCATTTACTGTGAGGAGGATGCATCACCTGCCTGACATAAATCAGGCTTTGGAGGCGTCACGGAGCGGTTCAAGCTATATGTCAGTTTGTTGCCATGCTTTCCTACGGAGACCGTCACAGAGGGAGGCAGCCTGGGTTTGCAATGAGAGCAAGCAGCTGCTCAGGAGGAGCTGGGCTGAAGCGACTGCCTCACTTCGTGTAGGCACCAGGTGACTGCTAGAAGGATGAAGCTGACTTTTGTGTGCTTCTGCACTTGACCTAATGACTGAGAACCCAAGGGCTACACAAGCTATTACCAGTCTTTCCAGCTACCACCTCTTGCAAAGCTCCTGTCCCCACTCCAGCAGCCTTTGCGGGGCCTGGAAGCCAAGCCGCAGCTGCCCTCTCATCACCCACGGCCTGAGCACTTTTTCTGTGATACCGCACAGCACTCGTTAAGGAAATGTTCATTAGAAGAACTGTGTACATTCTAGATGCTGAGTGTTATTAGTTGACTCGGACCTGATGGCTTGGAGAATTAAAGAGGCCTCTTGTTACTGCTGCAGGAAATATTGCCTGAACTTGTGGAGATTCCCCTCTCTCAATTCTGCATCTGCACCCTTTCAGGTACGACCACTAAAACAACTAAGCCTAGGCTGAGAGAGGAACCTCTGATTTCCCAAGTCTTACATCTGAATCAAGCCCTCTGCACTCCCCCAGTTACTTCGTTCACGGTTGGTATCCACACTGGAAATGCTGACAGCAGCTACTAAAGGTTAAGTGTGTTTGTAGAAAATCAATAATGTGATGCCCCCTTCTCCCTCTTCCCTCAGCTTCTGAGTGGGAAAATGGCCCCTGGATACATGAAGAGTATGTTAACGTTTCTTCAACTCAGAACACATGCATTTATGCAAGAGGCTTAAGGGATATCTTTTACGATCGCAGTACAGCGACGCTGCTCTTCATTCAGCGCTTGGGAGAGAGACTAAGGCTTCTATAACATTGGTTATTACACAGATCATGTGTTTTAAAACATTAAGTACCTTGATTGTCTCTCACATAGGTAGTGCTGTCAGCAGTTCGCACAGTGCTTTTGTGTTTTTCCCTCGCTGAGATACCTGTGTTCAGTTCAGAACTGATTCTGCTTCTGAAGCAATTCATTAAACTTCTTCAGCGCATCACTTCTGTGACGAGGCCAATTTGTTATTTCTGCCTAGCGATGCAAAACTCTGGGCTTCAGTTGTTAAACGCAGGTATTAGATGCACTTCTTACTATTTAACTTACGCTTTCCTTCAGTCTATCCTCTCTAGCCATCCCTTCCTTTAACATCAGTATTTATTATTCCTGAAGTGTGGAGGCTGATGCTACTGTCATCAGGCCAGGGCAGGTGCAGTTGGGTAGTCTGGCATGCACATGCTCCTCTGTTCACCCTCTTCCGGAGGAGACATTTTTCAAAAGAAAGAAAGTAGCTGGTTTTTTTTATTCTGCTCCTTCGTCTTTCTTACAAGGTGTCAATGTGGTGGTGGGTTGGTAGACACTCATGTGATAGGGTTCCTGGAACACAACCAGCCTGAAGGTGATTCCTAATGCAGCCCATGCACAGGCTGCTGGATACCCATTGGATGTTTCTGGCTGTTGGTCCTCTCGGAGTTGGCCTCTCTGGTGGTTAAAAACAGGGCTCTGGGAAGGAGTCCTGTCTGCGAAATAAATTTTGTCAGGTTTTTTCCTTGCCTTACTGCTTGAAGAGTGTATTCATCAATAAGTCTTCAGGGAGGTCTTATCTATAAATCCCCGCCCTCCCAGGTCCAAGTGCCTCTCTGCATCCAATAGTTGTTGGGGTTTTTTTGGTTGTTGGTGGTTGGTTTTTTTCCAATTCTGGATATTTTTAAAATGTAAATAGAGCTGAATCGCATCTGCACATACTAGATACAATAGCATTATTATTAAAAGCTATTTTTAGGCTAGATGAAAGTGGACCAAAAGTAAACTTTGCCTTGATCTTGTGAGGGTCCTAGATAAGTGAGTTTTTTCCCTTTTTGCCATAATTCTTTCCAGTGTTGTGGGGTCACTTTTATTTCGCCAGTGCAGCTAGGAGCACAGCTCATGGTGTTTGGCTAGCCCACCAGTTCTGGAGGAAGCACATTTGCTGAAATAAAAATTGGTAGATCTTCATAAATTTATCCCAAGGACCTTGGTTAATATTTAACGAGTAGGCTTGGGACAGCAGATCCTGAAGTAAATGGGACCTTTTCTATTGGAATATCAAATACATTAATTAAACTGGCATCCAAAGACAAGTATGGACATATGCAGTTGATATTTTCTCTGAACAGCCATTTCTTTGGTGAAATTCTTATATTGCTTATTGCAGTAGTTAAGCTTTTTTGGCAAGATTTTTGTTTACTGTAAGTGATTTAATACAATTTTCTGGGATGTATTTTGCATATGATATGTTTTTTTTTTTTTTTAGATAAATTCAGACTGCTAATTTAAGAAAAAAAATTATTGCAAAAAGTATCTGGAAAGTATAAATCAGTGGGGGTTTCAAAAGTAACAGATTCTCAGAGCTAGTAGCTTGACTCCTCCAATTATATTCCTCCTGATAGAATAATATTTTCTTTCTTTCTTTTATCATAGAAAAAGTCTGTAGAAGTATGTACTTGAATCACTAAAAATGTCCAATTCTCAAGGATGCTGACCAACTCATTACTCTTTGTTTTGATTCAGATTAAACATTTTCAGCCTGTGGTTCATTTCCAAACAAACAAAACCAAAAAAGCCTGAACAGTTAGTGATGCCTCACATTTCCTGTTGGAAAAGATTTCAAAAGCTCATAAAATGTCTCCAGCCCATACAATATCTCACGTCATATTAATTTATGGTAGTCAATGAAAAGTCAGAAATGGTGGAGGAGTGAGATGGAGAGCCTATAATATTCTGCTTTATTCAGAACTGTATGTCAGAAGGCTTTTTTTTTTCCCTTTACACACAACTCAGGCACAGCATCTCCTCTTCCTTGATTCAGGAAAAAAAAAAGAAAGAAAGAAAGAAAAAAAATCTGCATATTTGTATTATATTATGTTCTTCAAGTAGCAAATTCCCTCTGCCAACTATCTGTGGGTGTGCAGCCCTTCCTTGGGAACATGCTGTATCTTCTGAGTTCCTGTGTTAGTGATATCACAGTGCTTTTGCTCTGCAAAGCCATGAATGGGGCCATTATGAGGGGTTGCTAGATAATTAAGATTCTGAGAGGGGTAGGCTGCTAAAAGCGTGTTTAGTGAGGAAATTACAAGGCCAATAAAAAAAAAAAAAAAAAGGTCTTTGCAAGTTCCGATTGTATTCTTTTCTTCTGTGGGTCTAATTTTTCAAGGTCTGGCTAGATCATGTTGAGGTTTTCTTTCATCCATTTTTTTTTCTCTCCACAACAGGAGCTGAGGCTGGAATCTAAGTCCAAGTTAATGAAGCTGCCTCAAAGTTGAGGAAGGAGAGAATAAACCACAGCTCTGAGGCACAGACCGCTGGAGATTCCTCTTTCAAACCCTGCCTCTGCCACTCACTGGAGTTATTTGATTTGGGAACAAGATAAAAATTCAGAACATCTGATTTGTAGAAGTAACCTGGAGGAAGGAAAAACAGTCAGAAATACTAATTTCAGATATCATTTTCATCTCTCAGTTTCCTAATAGTCTTTGCCAGCTCTAACAGCATTAACCAAATATAAAGCCCAGACTTTGGGGAAGTTGTGCATCAACTGGCAAATGCATCTCCAGATAGTCCCCAGTTCAGCACTTCTTATTCTGTCAATATTCTGTGACCAGGGAAGGTTTGGAGCATAATTCTCTCCCAGTTATTCATCTTTTCCCTTGCTCTTCTCCCCACCCCCCACCCCCACCCCGGTTAAGAGAGATACCTGGCAATTCATTGCTGATTTCCTAGGAGTGTTATTTATGCCAGTTTATTTATGTATTTCTTATTCAAGTGAAAACTATTGAAGTTCCTTGTGGTACCCTGCAAATCAAACTGACAGAGGCAGAGGGCTGGCCATCACACCAAGTGCTATAGAGTCAAATGCAGACATCATGGTTGCTATTGCACCCAAGTGGGGGAATGTGAGGAACAATTCAGTCCATCTGATGCTTGAGACTGCCCATACCTTGGCTAAAGCTGGTAAAGAGAAGCAGTCAGCATCCTTAAATTAAGCAAACCTCTGCTATAAATGCCTAACCATGGCAGTGGAGGAGCTTCCACTATAGACTGCACAGGTGTCTTCTTTCCTCAGTGTTGGTAATATATCATTGGCAGGCAATGGGAGTAGATTTATGGCTAACTCCTTCATGCCTTCAAAATTTGGGCTTCAGATTTGTATTGATAAAGTCAGAGTGGGATGTGGGAGGGCAGGGCCACTGTGCCATTTATCCATTGCTTTGCCCACTGCGGCAGCGGTGTAGCCAGGGGCTTTGGTGCAGCCCTTGATGATGATCCCTATGGCCGAGGGGGACCAGGAGGCAGTGGCTCCCAGCGGTGGACAACCCGAGGAAGGTTTGTGGGGTGGGTATGTGTCTTCTGAGTAACAGCATGGGGGGAGATGGCAGCTCCCCAAGCTGGACACGTAATGGGTATTGCCTGTGGTGAAGTGCTTTCTCTGAAACACAAAACATTGTTCCTCCTGCAAAGGTTCAGATGCACATGCCACCTGTTGCGACACAATCAAAATTTGGGCTTCAAATGCTGTGTTGATTACAGTTATTTATTAGGATTGCATTTTAATAATTTTCTCCGGAATCTTGTTCTGCATGCCTTCACAAGGATTTAATTGTCTTCAACAGGCCGTTTAATACAACTGTGTTTTAGAGAGTTAGCATAATAATTTATTGTGTTAAAGTGTCAGAACTGCAACTAGGAGAAATCTGTATTAAGGTTGATAAGAAAGGGATGAATTCAACTTGAAATATGGTCAACTGCAAAATAAGAGGCATCTCTAATGTAACACTTGTTTCTAAGCTCCCTTCTTCCTATTGATTTTTACCAGTATTTCTGATAGTTTATACACATCCATGTTACACAGTCCTTTGCTACTGTGTGGAAAACCTACACAAATGAGGTTCATTGATCACACAGAGGAAAAAGTTAAATTCCAGTCAAATGCTTAAAGAAATCGAATCAAAAGAGTTGTCATTTTTCTTTATTAATATAGTGTTGTTCCCTTTCATAACAAAGGATAAAAATGTGATTTTGAAATGGTTGTGTTCCTTTGCATGGTATATTGGTTTCCATATGGTAGGAATCTCAGTGGGAATATGCTGATTTACACTAGCAGGAGTCCTAGTTACTTATTTGAATGCCATCTTGCTATGTTATCTTGGTAAAGACATAATGTTCCTGTGTTTTTCATGTAACCTTGTCTCATCTGCAAAGCTCAAATGTCATTGCCACTCCAGGAAAGGTTACTGGAGAGAGAAATGTTTGAGCTTTAGATGGATTCTTAATTCTGAATAGGACTCATTTTTTTTTTAATGTGTTGAAAACCCGGCTTAGATCAAAACACCTCTGAAACTTGAGAAGATTCAAATTTGTATTTAGATTGAACTGTGCAACTTAAATCTATTTCTAATATTGTCCTGGTTCTGGCTAGAATAGAGTTAATATTCACCTGAGCTGGGTGGGGAACTGAAGCTGGTAGCCCCTATGGCTGGGGCACCCAGCTGGGATAATTAACTAATTAGCTAACAGCTGGGGTTAATTCACCCTAATTGGCCAAAGGGCTATTCCATCCCATCTGACATCATGCTCAGTGTATAAGTGAGGAGCGTGCTGGAGGTAGCCTCCTGCTACTTAGAGGAAACTAGGTGTGGAGATTTGTTGTAAGCCATTATACTGTATTTGTATTCCATCACTGTTTTGTTTTCTTTTGTTATTGCTGTTAAATTTACTTTTTGTTCAATCTCAACCCATGTGGGTTTTTTTCTGTTTTTTTTTTGTTTTGTTTACCAGTTCTCCCTTCTGTCCCACTGGAGGGTGGGGGGGAGGGAGGGGGGAGAACAAGAGAGAGACTGCATAGTCTGGTCCTGATCGGGGGCTGAACTATGACAAATATATAGATAATTCAGAGTGCAAAGAGTGTATGTGCATGTGCACATATGTGTATGCACACACGTAGACACAACACATACATTGATACTTACCCACACCAATGTATGTATCTTGCTTCAGGGTTGTACTTGGAAATAATAAGTGACTTCTTTATCTTCCACCAGAATTCCATTAATGTTGACTGTATTTCCTAAAAAAGAATTCAAATGTTAAAAGTTTTAAAATAATTTCTCGAGAAGCTAAAAAAGTTGCTGATGGAAAAAAAAAATCAAAGGAATCAATTGCAGTTTTTTAAAAAATATCTCTCATTGCACATAAGCTAGATTTTAGACATGTCTAAATTGCATCTACATAACTAGGCTATTTTAAAATGTTTGTTCCTTATAATTGTTCTGTACTGATGTCAATATAAGGTTTTGATTTGAAGAGGACTGTAATAAAAAGGAAGATCCTTTTTATGTGGCTAATGCAATGTACATAACTTATACGTTGGAAGTGTGAAGCAGTGATTGGCAGGAGGAGGAAAAGGATGTTGTGTGGGCTGGATGGCAAAGCAGGGAATCAAAATGTGGAAATGAAGTCGACGTAGAAATATCCTGGTTGTTTTGAAGAAAATCGCTGTCTGATTTTTGGTTTTGCAGAAACAAAGACAGGGTAGCCTGGATTTGAATCCTGTTTTACCAGCAAATCCAACCTTCAGGATCGTTTGCATAACCAATTCCAGCTTTGGCTCACGTCTGTTCTGAATAAGCAGTTAAGCTGTTTGGGTATTTTTCAGTGCCCTGTGGGCTGGCAGAGAAAAGATACGCAGCTCAGAGGACTGAAGGAGAGGATTTGCTTAACTTCTGCTAACCTGTATGAATCCATCTCCCTGAAGGCAGCAATGTCCAGCCACCCTCAAATACTGACTGGTGTACCTGGCAGAAAGTGCTGCTTTCACAGAGGGAAGATGTTCAGTGCTCAGTGCTTCAAATACTTGTTTACAAAGGTTTTTAATAACTTGGGAGCATATTAGAGCTGTGTCCTAAAAACTGGGAGTGCTCTGAAGCTGGTACAGGTTCCAGCTTGGCGAGAGGGTCTCCAGATGACACAGGAAAAACAGAAAGCAGCCAAACGTGATATGCCTCCCCAAACCACCATCTATAAGCTGGTGCTAAACCTCTGCTGTACTGCGGACTCTTCCTGTGAAAGTACCCAAATGTATACTTAGCATCCAAAATCACAGGAGCTAGCACAACTGACTTTGGTCAGCAGATGTGTGGCTGTAGGGGTTTTTTGGGTTTCTTTTTTTTCTCATCTGGATGTGACTTCAAAGCATGACACAAGCCTTTAAAATGGAGGAAAGCTACCTTCAGATGAATTTTCTCTCTCATCCATGGACAGAGGCAAGCTTAAAAAAGAAAAAGACTATGGTCTTGAGGAAGTGCAAGGCATGATGTTCATCATTTCAGAAAGGAAGATACTTGGTTACCCAGATTTGCATGCCTTGCATGATGAGCTTTGCTCTGGATTGCTTGCTGTTTTCCCACAGCAGCACCCTGCTGCACTAATTGGGATTAGGTCCTCATTGCACTTAATACTTCCTGAGAACAGAGGAGGAAGCAAACCCAGTCATGAAAAGCTCAACAGTTATAGCTGCTTAATTGATGGGGTTATTTTAAATCCTGTCAGTTAAATTGCTGAGGACACCCTTTATTATAGCCTAGGCAATTTTATTTCAAGTTAGCTTTAATCAATTAGGAATTGATTTTAGCTAAGTCAGTATAAGAACATCTGATCTATTTTAAAAAAAAATTAGTTTTGGGGAAGTGAAATGGGTGCAGATTCAGTAGGGTCCCGAGGAATACTTTGTCTTTTTGCATGCTGGTGATCAGGTAGAGGATGTCCTACTAAAACCCTAGATCCTGCACAGCCACAGCAGATCCTACCCTGTCCTAAGTCCTGGTGAAATAAAATGTACAGAAAGAGAGATAAGAGGGGTTACTTGAATAAAGGGCTCTCTCCCCAGCACCTTGTGCATATACCCACAAGCACACCCTTGCCCTGACTGCACTGGTCAGGGGAGGAGAGTTGGGAGCAGGAAGCCATGGGCAATCTAAGAGCTTATTACCTCTGTCCTGCCTGGGCTGTGGCTCCCCAGGCCACTGAGGCAGCAAAACATCTTGGTCTTGCTCCGTGCATTTTTAATGCACTTGTTCTTTGCCAGGTGAGTAGGTGGAGGTAGGAGGAGGAGGAGGAAGCAGGAGCTCCGCTTCTTGGCAGAAGTGATGCACTATATTGTGAAAATGGAAATGCCAGAAGAACTGAGAATTATCAATGGAGAATTTCAAGATGTGATCAATTTCTAATGCTGTCTCGCCTTCAGGACTATGAAACATTTGCAAGGTTGTATTATTCTTTTGATTTTTTTTTTTTTTCTCCAAAAGATTGTTCTGGTATTTTAACTATACTGTAAAATTGGTTCTATGTTTTTAAAAACTCATCCTGTTATCTTCAATTTGCTGCTGTTGTTTTTATCATGATTGTTATGAGTTCTCATATGGGAACTCTTTATCACAGAATGTTGAAATCTTTCATTTCTATTCTCATAAATGGTAAGAACAAAGCTACTGCGGTCAAGGACCCACTACTTCTGGTACTATTAGGAGAAAAAAAAAAAAGCAGGATTTCTACCTAAGACTTGTTTACTTTGTGCCAGAGCTGTTCCCAAGCTTGATTTCTTCTGTAGGTACAAGTAGTGTTAATGAGGTGTTAATGTGTATGAAGAGATGCAGTCATAGATTTGCCTTTGATCAGTCCTGTTATTTCTCTTTTTTTATGTTTTTCCCCCTTCCCTTTTTTTTTAACCTCAGAAAAGCTGTTTGCACCTTGAAGAGTCTGTTGACTTAACAGAAATTTCTCCAGGAGCTGAAAGAACTTCTGAAAACAATGCACAGTAAAGCTCCCACTGACTGCAGGAGGGTCAGTATTATTCCTTTGATTACAATTGTTTGAAGAGTAAAAACATACTCCCAAGGGTTTGCCTACATGCAGCTTTTGTACTGCTTTAAATATAGGCTTGAAACTAGTATATTGAAAGCAGTATATAGACTCTAGTACAATGCACTTTTGTTATTATCGGGATGTTTATGCCAATCTTGCCCGTTCCCACAAGTGCAGAGGAGCTCATAGTGCCTCCCTATCTGTATCAATACCATAACTTTAATGTATTTTAAAAAATGCACCCTTAAGAAGCTAACTTGGCACAAAGACTAGGTGTATTAGGCTTGAGTTTCTTGGTTTATAATTATTAACACACATGAAAAGTGAAAGCAAAGCATTTAAAGCGAGAAAGCTCCAGAAAGTAGAAAAAGTTGCTTTCATCTTATTGATGTGGGCTTCCTTACCCTGTCCCCTTTGTTATCACTCTTACTCTTGCTGACATAAAGCAGCATTGCCTCGTGTTTATCTGAATCTCATGAAGAAAAAAAACACTCGATGTATATGACTTGCAAACCTCTTCTGGATAAAGACTCCTAAATGGTTTGTAATACTCTGTTTGTTAATGTGAGAAGTCTGATCTCCATCACAAACTGGACTGATCCTTTCTTCGGGACATGGTTTAGTGGACATGGTGGTGTTAGGTTAATAGTTGGACTTGATGATCTTGGAGGTCTTTTCCAACCTTAAAGATTCTATGATTCTATGTGTGTGCATGTGGGCGGGGCCTTCATAAAGCAAACACATACAAAGTGGAGTTGAAAATGTGTCCAGTTCAATGCTCCTGTCTCCTTCCCTGGACTCCTCAGACGTCTTCTTAAGACTTTGATGCCTGGAATAATCATGTTTTCCAGTGGATGTGGGTTTCTGCATGCACTGCTCTCAGAGGATCCCTTTTGCTACAGTCATGCCTTACAAGCTGCCAAGAATGGGCTTCACCATCCCAGGTGCTGCACAACCAAGCCTGCAGACAGGTCCTGCCCTCCGCGCTGCAGCCCGTGCTCTGTAACTGGCCTGGCCAAGCATGGCAGCAGGGAGATGCAAAATGCACGGCGGGAGGGTGCGATGCCGTCGCAGCAACCAGGCACTGAGGCCTGGGGAGGAGGGTTGGATGTGGGAAGTTTCCTGAGGAGAAGCGAAGCTGAAATGGAAAAGGAGGGAAAGTGAAGTGAGAAAGAGAAACTTGGAAAGACGGATGCTCAGAAGAAAACCATGCAGGAGGCTGGAAGAAGCAGCCCACCAGTGCAAATTGACAACCCAGTCAAAACTGTATAAAAAGCTCCAGGAGCAGCTGGAGGCTCCCAGTGCTGATGGTTTTGTAGCTTTCCCTCCTGGCTGGAGTCTCATTTTTGTTGCAGTTTTCCCTTGCAGGCCACATGGCAGGAAGAGGAATCGGGCTTGAATCATGGAGAAGTGATTTAAATCAGCCAAGTTGGGCTCCTGTTCTGAATCCTGCTTTAGATGATGCTTGTCTCTCCCTTGTAACTATAGAAAGCCCTGGATAGATTATCCTTGCCAGACTTAAGTCAACCATTGGAAGTACTCCTCTTCCTCCTCTCTCCTAATTCACCCAATTAGTTGGAGGGGGGTGGGAGGAAAGGAGAGGTGCCTCATTGCATAAAGTTATGTCCAAGGGTTGTGGAGATGTAGAACAGCAGGGAGGATGTGTTGCAGTCTACCCAGCTCCCTGGGTCCAGAGTTTTCTGCCTGATCTGCTTCTCATGACTCAAGTTCTGCCTGTTGCTTTTTGGCTTTCTTTTTTTGGGGGGGAAGAACTCACAAACTCCTAAAACAGGAGAGGGAAAGTTTAAAACATGCAAAGAAGAGGCATAGCAAACTATGCACCTCTGTGTATGACACTTGTTTATGAGCCTCAGCCCCATGTCTGAGTTCGCTAACTGAGCCTGAGCAAGCCTGTGGCAGCAGAGGCAGACCTCTCACAAGGTAAAATGAGTGGCCCTAGAAGCATCTGCTGTTTGCAGTGAGCAGCTCTGGCAACAGCTGCTATAAATTTCCTCATCTTCTATTTCTTCCTCCCCCACCCTGGGCTTATGTTTTGTTGTTCCAGTTGGGGTTTAATGTGCTTTCCAGTTTCCTCTATTTTCCTTTTTGAGAGTGTTTTGATTTTTTTTGTATTGAAGTCACTGCCGACAAAAGGTGCTGGCCTATTTAACAGCTGCCAGGAGATAAGTGCTCAGTTGATGTGGATGGCAGGCGCAGCATCGGAGGCCAGCTGAGACATCACTTGGGCAGGCAGCACTGTGTCTCCTCGACCTCTGCATTCATTTGCCCCTTTGGCTGGGCTACTGAGAGCGTATCATCGACGATGCTGATTTTTGGAATGAGGAATTAGGCAAAAGCCTGCTGCATGTTTTCACACCTGAAAGCTTTTCAAGGAGAGATCTGAGATGTTTCCTTTTATGCACATATGTTGAACTTTCTTTGCCTGGCTTCAGATTTTTATTTTTTTTTAAACACATATGGTGATTGCTTCCAATGTGTGCTTATAGAAACTGGAGACATTTGCATTCCTAGTTTAGGAGATGACGAGGACTTGACAGATATTTGATTCAAGTTGGCTTGTTATTTCTAGTTCTGGCTTATTGCAACCACAGTGCCTACTGCTGTATCTCTATTGATTGCAGACAGACATCCTGAGGGATAACTCTGTCTTCCCTTTCATTTAAAAAGGAAAAAAAAGGCATGTCTCCAGCCCTGCTGCTTGTGAAGACAGACACAAACATGTAGTGCAGACTGTTTGGTGAAACTGAAAGTGTAACATTATGAGCTTTAAAAAAGTAATAATTTATTCTTCCTGTCTTCTCTGTACTTCTCTGAGGTGCCCTTGGTGACCTAAGGCACTGGTGCTCAGAGCTGTGCTGGGAGGGCTTGCCATTGCTTGGCTTAAACTAGCAAGAAAGTGCTGAAGTGAAACCATGAAGGATAACTCGTCTGAATTTAAAGCTTTGCTAATTCCAAAACTGCACCTGACACTCCTCACTCCCATCCCCTTATATTTGTGTCCAGCCAGGCAAACTCTACCTGAGCCCTAGTTGTAGCGTGTTAGGGTGGGATCGTTTCCTTGTGTCTTTGCTGGATGGAAATGACTGAGGGGTTTGGTTTACATTTGCATCTCTAGAGCACCAGGGTCCCCAAGAGTTTGTCCCAAATGTTGGTCCTAGAAAGGACCTGGGTGAGAAATCTCCATCTCTGCCCTCTGTGCTCTGGATGCATCCCTGTCCCCTTTGAAGACAACTCTCTTCTGATAGTCTGGTTGTCTGAGTAGAGCAGGGGGAAAGGACAAATACAAGTATCAAGTATCTGCTGGCACCAAACAGCTTGTCTCTGGCATTACAGAAATCAAATCAAAGACTTCACTCCAGTTCTTCAGCGTTGCTTTCC
Source organism: Tetrax tetrax (assembly GCA_009806455.1). Lineage (NCBI taxonomy): Eukaryota > Metazoa > Chordata > Aves > Otidiformes > Otididae > Tetrax > Tetrax tetrax. The sequence goes on from WHYT01016908.1 coordinate 416,681, forward strand.
TTTGGCTGATGTACTTGGGCTGCTGCTCTGACTTTCCCTTAAGGCACTGCAGGCTTTGACTGCCCTGAAAATGAAGGCAGTTTGCACAGGTAAAAGTGGGCTAAATTAAAATCCTCCAGCGTGGGTACCAGCGGCAGTGAAACTCTTGTAGCAGGACATTCAGCACACGTTAGTAGGCCAGGAGTTTACCTCTCTGTTGCACATTGCCTGAGTGCCTGTGGGGTCTCTGCTAGCAATACATATGCATCTTCATTTAAAGCCAGTGTTCTCAAAATCTTGGAGGATTCCTGCAAATGCAAGTCTTCGCCTCATAGGATGAGAAGACAGTCAGTCTTTAGCTTTTGTACCTTGTTCCTGCAGCTCCTAGAAGTGAAAATGAGGCCAGGACAAATGGCAAAGATCATGCCTCAAGCTTGGAAAATCTGCAGTTGGCAGGGCACAAGCCTCTTTGAAGTAACATGCTTGCTACGTTTCATTCAGTGAATTGATCTGATGGCTTATGTTTCTATGAAGCCACTGCCTCACTTGCTCGTTTAATTTTCCTTCTTCCTTCCAAGCCCCAGAACATAGACCTTTCTAGGCAAACTACCTCATCTCTTGGAAAGAGACCTCTGCTCATTCCTGCCAAATAAGAGAAAATCAAAATCCTTACTGAGCAGCAGTAGAAGAGCAATATTGCTGCCTGGAATTGCATCAGGAGCTCCTGGCTTATTAGGCCCTGTGAGTGCTACAGCAGGGAAACAAGTAGCTGAGCCTGTTCAAAAGCCTATGGATTCTTTCTTGCATTAAGTTAATTAGTGAGAAATGAAACAAGTAGCTAACGCGTGAAGGAAAAAGGATTAGGTATCTCATATGCTAGTAGCTCAGTGGAATTGCAAGGAAAAGGGATCCTACTTGTCACTGATAAGAAATAAGTGTTTTATCCTTGCTTCAATTTTGAGCAAAATTCATTATGTGTCTTACTTGCTGATGGACAGAGAATGTTCAGTTGCTGAGGCAAATGTGATGATAAAAACTAATCTAGAGAAACTTGTGTGACCAGTTAGTGCTTGGACACAGTCCTACCTGCACCACTTGTTTCTGCCTGAGAAGCACCATCTCCCAATTCCTTTCTGTACTCACTCCAACTGGAGGCTACAGGGAGTAGGAAACTCACAAATGAACACACTCACTGCTCCCCAGCCATTAGCAGCACCAGGAAAATAAGACAAACAGATGGGAGCCAATGTATCATCCAAATGAAATCCCACCCATTGTGAAAACGTGCCAGCTGAAGAGGAGATGGGATTCTTCTTGGTGTCCTTTGCCATAGATAGCAAATGTGACTTTTTTTTGGCTCAAAGGCAGCTAACGAATGCTTTTCTTCTTTCCTCCTTTAGGTGCTTGTCATCTTGGCCAGGTGGTCTCCAAAGCTGGTGATGTGCGGAAGTATGAGACTTTCCAGAGAAAGCTCCAGATGCCCTTGGCAAACTTTTGTTTCCCCTAAATCCTGCTTTACTGCTGTGCCTGGAGCTGAGTTTTGCCCAGAAAGACCTAACAGGATCTTGAGCTGTATTTTACATGGATAGGATGCATTTCCCTTTAGAGTTGTAATTGCAGGTTTTCCTTGCCTTGCGGACAGGCTTCATGTTTTCATGAACACAACTCACTTTTAATAGGTATTGGGATCCCTCTTCCCTTCCTGAGTTTCAGTTGTGACATTTGGAAACATTGCTCAGGAAATATCTCGCCATCTGGGCCTCCAGCAGCCTCAACACCTGTACAAGCTGATGCTGCCTTGCCTCTCTCAACAGCAAGCCCATCTCTTCCCCTGCAGCTGTCCCCTTCAAACTATCTTCCTTGGCCTGTGAGCAGCTTCTCTGACAGCATCCAGCTGGTGGATCCTGGGCAGTCCTTTTCCCAGCCTATAAACCTGATGGGAACTTTCTCCACGTGCAGTCGATGTCCAGTTTCCATCCCTTGCTATGAAGGGAAGATCGCTCCTGCAGCATTTGAGGAGGTACAGATTTACCTGACCGTCTCCCCAACCTGCTTCTTGGTAACAAGCCATAGCTTACCTGCAAAACTCACAAGCCAAGTGCTTCTTCAGCCTGAGCTTTGAAGGGGTAGCTTAAGGCTGCCTCCTTCACTTCTTAGCTACAGCGAAGGCTTACGGTGCCCATGCAAAAGGCTCTTACCCTCAGCTTCAGTATCACCTCTGCTTCGTTGTGTCTCCATCAGCAGTAGGCAGCCTGTTGGATAGCCCCCTCCCTCTGATTCATCCTCTGTAGGGTCAAGAGCAAGTAAGGGTGACTAGGAGGAGTTCTGCCTGCCAGCTCAAAGTGCAAGGCTGATCTCTTCACACGGCTGAAGGTGGAGCTGGGCCCATCCCACAAGGTACATGTACACATACTCGTGCACTACTGCTAGCCTCAGCAGCCTGCTAGGACCTTCACTCATGGTCTAGCTAAGCTCTGAAGGGCTTGTTATCCACTGCTAAATAAAGCCCAGGGTTGCCTGGCAGCCTTTATGTCCTGGGCTTCTGAGATCTGCACCCAAGGTCTCAAGCAGAGCAAGCTAACAAACTAAAAGTGTTAAACACTAACAGACTAAAAGGTGAGTATTTGCAATTTTAAGTTTTATACATACTCATAATTACATAAGTAATTACGTTGCATACATACAATACTTCAACTTTAAATATCTATGTGTAGTTACTTAGGAGAACTGTGACTCTATCACTCAGAAACTATTCAGATTTTAACACCACAGTAGAAAGCTGGATCAGCTCTACTGAAGCCAATGGAACAAGGAATCAGATTAATGTCCTGTTTCAGTCTGCTAAAGAAGGATATTTACCTAAAGTACAGCATTTCAAAATGGTCAAGGTTTCTTCTAAGTCTGTGAAACATTGCTGTTTAAATATACGTGATGCAAAATTTATTTTTTCTAGCTAATAAGAAGCACTGCTAGTGAGTTTACTAGTGTGAGTGGTCTTCTCCAAATTAATTTTATACTTTAACTAGAGTAAATTCTGTACTGTTAGAAGATAAAGTGAATATGGCACGAACATTGAGTTGTCTTTAAGTTTCACAGTTAAGTATCATACACCGAAAGGGTGGACAAACTGAGAGTCCTAAATACTGCTAGCGATTCCATCTAGCTAGTCAGTTCATGTAAAATCATTGACCTTGATCCGAGGATAGACCTCTTTAACACAATCAATACAGGTGCAATCAGATAAGAACATTCTACTGTTTTATTAAAGTGCATCTAATTCAAAACTCAATAACTCTCACAAATCCTTAATCAGAGAAGACATCCTGGGAGGTATTTAGGTGAGTCATCTTATAACTCTTGCTCTCTCCTTGTTAGGATGGCATTTTACAAATAGACGTGTCTGTTTCCTCTTTATCCTCCCTGCCATAATTCTTTCACTGTACAGTTGTGTTGATTATCATGCATTTATCAAGCCTTTTTTTCCTTCACTTATTTAGAGAGATTGAGCCAAATGACAGCTTCTGCTTACCCTGTCCCCTAGCATCACCGTGGCCAAGCATATAAATGCAAATGTGGCTCCCTTGCTGGCACACTGGGACCTCCGTTCTAGTCCATGGCTTAGATGTTTTACTCTATAGGAGGTGCAGTGTTAATGCATGCTGACTAATTCAGGGTGGCCTGGGATAATGAAAGAAAACAGTCCATGTGCAGCATTATGTGATAGTTTAAGTAGAATGAAAGCCAAAGGCAATGACTGTATTTTTAGAAATGATTTTAAATCAAAATGATACATACTGAATAAGACAAAACAAGCACATGGTAGAGAGCTCTGAGAGCACTGCTTACAGTGAGGTAATTATTATTCTTTCCAGGTGATCCTCAGCATGTTCCCTGATAATGCAAAATAAATTTGTAATTTGGAGCAGTTGAGCTGAAGGTTGATTTTTTTTTTCTTTTTTTAGTCATTTAAGTTCAAATACAGCAGACTAAAGGCATTAGGTCTTTAGCGTAAGTGCAAATGGCTGTATGTGCTTAGCTAGAGCCTTGGTTCCCCACATTATACGAAACAACACTTAGCCAGTCTATATAATAAAATAAGAAAAAATAAAATAGGCTTGTAACTATATACAGCACAGAGAGGCTCAAGTGGCTCCAGTACTGCAACAATCTCTTTAACGCGTGTCCAGCAACAAGAGAGGAGGTCTGGATAGCCCCACCTCACAGGCAGGAGTCTTCCAGTTGTGATTCTGGTTCTTTTACTCCCCAGACCTGAGCCTAGTTATTTGGAAGTTTCATAATTTTTTAAATTATGAAAAATTATCGTGCAAATATTTTGAGTCTTCCTCAACCTCTTTCCTTGCTCTGTTTCAACCAAGGTAATGTCTACAAAGGATGTGATCTATCATGCTCCAATTTTCACATGCACAAAATTACCAAAACAGAATCATAGACTCGTAGAAGATTTAGGTTTCGAAGGGACCTTTAAAGGTCATCTAGTCCAATCCCCCTGCAAGGAGCAGGGACATCTCCAAGAAGATCAGGTTGCTCAGAGCCCCATACAGCCGGGCCTTGAATGTTTCCAGGGATGCGGCATCTACCACTTCATCTACCACCACCCTCATTGTAAAAATTTTTTTCCTTATACAAGTCTGAATCTACCTCCCTCTATTTTAAGTCCATTACCCCTTGTCCTATCACAACAGATCCTGCTAAAAAGTTTCTCATCATCTTTCTTGTAGACCCCCTTGAGGTATTGGAAGACAGCTATCAGGTCTCCCCGGAGCCTCCTCTTCTCCAGGCTGAACAGCCCCAACTCTCTCAGCCTGTCCTCACAGGAAAGGTGCTCCAGCCCTCTGATCATCCTCGTGGCCCTCCTCTGGACCCTCTCCAACTGGTCCATGTCCTTCTTATGTTGGGGGCTCCAGAACTGGACACAGTACTCCAGGTGGGGTCTCACAGGGCAGAGTAGAGGGGGAGAATCACCTCCCTCGACCTGCTGGCCACACTTCTTTTGATGCAGCCCAGGATGCGGTTGGCTTTCTGGGCTGCAAGTGTACATTATCAGCTCATGTTGAGCTTCTCGTCCACCAGCACTCCCAAGTGCTTTTTCTCAGGGCTGCTCTCAATCCATTCTCTGCCCAGCCTGTATTTATGCTTGAGGTTGCCCCAACCCACTTCTCAGATGATCTGGAAAGTGCTTTCCAGGATCAGAATTCTACATCTCCTATACCAAGTGGGTCTACCCACTGGACACAGCAATATCTCCATTGGTAGAAACGGGACCATGTCCTTTCTGTGAAGAGTAGTGAGCTATGATGAACCAAAGCAGTCTCATGTCTCAGTTCTCTGCAACCTGAGCTCCATCCAGGATGCTGGACTAGGACCTGTTGTGTTTGGCACCTTCGCTATTTTTTTTACTGTGTGCCTAAGCCTGTAGCAAGCATGTTCAGTCAAGACCAATGCGTTCAAACACAGCAGTGCTGCACTGTCCACTGCACAGCACACTTCTGAATCCACCTAGCTTTTAAAGCATCTGATACAATTTCAGACACAGAATCCATTAGGCTTTGAGCACAACCTGTGTGCAGGAAACACAAGGTGGATCTGAGGAAAAGTGTCTGTGCTATGCTGAAGTGGAAATATGAGCATATGGCTGAAACCTGACCGAAGAAATCATTGCCCCTTAGTCAGATTGTGAAAGCTACCATTAGGCAACTTTTAAAAATGGGTTTATTTTCAAGAACAAAGAATCTTCAAATGAAAAAGAAATCAAATAAGAAACTGGATGCAATTTTATTATTTAATGAGAATGGGTAAAAACCACTAGGCCAAATATGAAGAAAGATGGTGGCTTTGTCATCCAGATCAGCCCTGGATATACCTTTCTGAAAAGGAAATAAATATATGATACTTTAGTCAAGCAGAGACTGTTGACCTCAGCAAAGGGGTTACTGCTTGAAAGGTGATGGACTGAACTAGTTAGTTGTGGTGTGTTGCTCAAGGTTTCCTGTCTGGGAAAACCTCAACTATCAGTTCCCTCTAACAGGGAGTGTGGCCTAGGCCAGCTTCTTCTGTTGAAGGAGACAGATTGAGGGCAAGAGTGGAGAAGGACAGAGAGCCAGGGAGCCCTCCTGGAACTGACTTAGTGGTACTGCTACAGCTACCAAGGGAAGCAGAAGAAAAGGGCTGATTCTTCTTGCCCAGCCAATACAGTAGTAGTTGCCATAAAAGACATTCAGATCTTCCCTTCTATTCATGCCAAGAGTATGAATTTCCAGGGCTCTGCTGTAGGGAAATCAGGGCTCCTGGCTACTTTGCTGCTTCTGGCTGCCTGCTCACCTAGACAGCTGCTTGCTTGGCTTGTGCCTCATCTCTCCAGTCTCCGTTGTTCTCCATGTCCAGGAGTGTACTTGCTGCGTGCAGTGAGGATGATGCAGATATTTCTGAGCCACTGCAATCC
>WHYT01016908.1:423139-435927 GCA_009806455.1 Tetrax tetrax
GCCTCTCCCCATCTTTCCTGTAGGCCCCCTTGAGGTATTGGAAGACCGCTATCAGGTCTCCCCGGAGCCTCCTCTTCTCTAGGCTGAACAGCCCCAACTCTCTCAGCCTGTCCTCACAGGAGAGGTGCTCCAGCCCTCTGATCATCTTTGTGGCCCTCCTCTGGACCTTCTCCAGCCGGTCCATGTCCTTCTTATGTTGGGTGCTCCAGAACTGGACACAGTACTCCAGGTGGGGTCTCACCAGGGCAGAGTAGAGGGGCAGAATCACCTCCCTTGACCTGCCAGCCACGCTCCTCTTGATAGTCACTCTATCATTAGCACTATCTTCTCCAAAATGCCACGCTGTTTTATCAGATTCCACACAATAACTGAAATTAACTGGATGGATGTGTTATTTCTTCGTTTTTGTTTTTTTTTTTTAGTTTAGTTTTATTTTGTTTTGTTTTTTAAATTACTAAGCAGAATTGATTTAACTCAAATACCTCTTCAAAACACAATTTCAAAATATGTGCTGGATAGTGGAATGGCTAAATGTAAAGATGTACGAAGTACCATGGCCTTTTCCACAAAAGGCATTGCTGATTCAAGCCAGTACATAAAAGCAAGGACTTTCACTGCTTCTGCAGCACTGCAGTCTCTCAGTAGTTACTATATCTGGCCTTATCACTCTTCATCTGCAAGGTAAAATAATACTCTCTTTTTATTTTATAATCAAAAGTGATATCCTATCATCTCTGAAAGGTGTTTCTCCCATGTTTCTCCTTTGATAAACGCAGCCCCCATCATCAGTGGAACAGGAAAAAAAAGGAAAATCTTTGCAGACTTCTGTGTGCCAGGCCCACAGTTCAAAAGCAGCCTCATTTTGGTGGGCAAGGGAGGGGGAGAAGCTGGTGTACTGACATATACAACACTTCAGATGAAGAGTTAAAAAGGACAATACTGTTTCTTAATGCTAACAGGAGAAAGAACAGTGAAAGAGAGCGAAAACCAGTCCAGATGCTGCATTATGTCCACAATGATATGTAACAATTCCAAATTAATCAAATAAAGCCATGGGCTGTGAATAAGTTTTGTGCTTTTGCCAGACGAGTTTGACTCTGAAGGATTCCCACACCCAGTGGAAAATAAGGATATAAGAGATCTAATTAAAAACGGGAGCTTGCGATGCACAACAAGATTTTAAACTCTTCTTGTATTTAATGGTATTTGCTGTGGTGCTAAAATAGTATTCCCCCCTGTCATTCTGACATGAAAAACATTAGTGAATATTTGATTTTACTGTGGAACAAATTATGGTAATAATGAGTCTTTGAGAGAAAAAAAAAAGTGCTCAAACTAGTACAGTCTCATTTAAAATGTGCATGTTAAAAACAGCAGATACACAAGATGTTGTTTGCCACTTTATCAACAGCCTGTTATTTTATGAGATGCATGCCCTTTCAGTGTAGAGCTTGACACTTGACACTTGCCTGTCTCAACCCCACTCTTATTGCAAACTCCATTCTTCTCTATATAATTTGGGCATTGGGCATGTATGAACAGTCAGGTTTCAGCTCCTACTCAGCAATTCAAAACTTCAAGGTCAGATGTCAGTGGGCAGAAAATCCTCCCTATCTTTGCAACTGAGTCTCAGAATTACACTTTATGACATGAATAACTGATCACATCCACCCAAACAATGTGAACAGCCAAGCAACCATTTGTGCTGAATTTGTTCAAGTTATTTATTTATTTTACTTTGCATTTAATTTCATAATGATATAATGATGGTTGAACTCCGGACAAGAAAGCAAGGAAGAGAGCTCAGAGATGGACAGACCTAGAAAGATTTTTTTAAAGTTTGCTTTTTTTTTTTTTAAATAATGAGATTAGCAATACACACACTGCTGAGGTGGGTGCTGTCACCATATAGATGCTTCCTGCTACCTTTTACTTTTAATGTTGCACTGGTTTTAGAAAAGCTGATGAGAACACTTGAGGATGAGGTGAAGAGTCACTAGTTTCCAAAATCCAGTTCTGGCAAGAAAATTCTCCATGACCTTGCCCAAAGGTCCTTTAACTTCATTTTCACTTTTGCCTTGGTAAAATGGAAATAACACTGGACTTGCAAGATTTATTAACAGGGATGTTTCAGTGAAGATAGGAGGCACTTTGTTGCACACAGAGCTCAATAGAAAGACTTGCAGTCATTCCAGTAGGTCAGGTCACATCCTCAGTGTGGGAAGGTGCAAAATAAGTTTCTTTGTCCAAACAAGCCCGGTGGATTACTTGGGAGAGTCTCTGGGAAGGCAAAGAGATGGTTGTTCTGTCACATCTTTTAAGCAGCAATGGCTTTGTAGCTTTCATGGGAAGAGGCTGTACGAGGAATGTGCTGAATTGATATGGTCTATACCCAGTTCCTGTCTTGCCACTCTCTTCTCAGCAGACATTGCCCACTTTCCAAAATGTCCTGGCCCTTTTATATGTCTGTAATTACGACTTGAGGGAGGAGTGTGTGGCAAGGGTGGGAGGAGAGCTACTGTTTACTTCTCTTCATCATAATTCCCACTATGATGGCCTTTATCAGAGGACACCTTTGGAAAATTGTAGGGTGAACCTGTCTCTGTCTTTGCAAATTCTGTATGCATCTTCAGCATTACCACTATTTGTCTTCTGCTGGTTATGAATGGAGATTCCCTGAAGGCTGTAGCTCAAAAAAAAAAAAAAAAAGGGAATCACTGAGTTTTTCATCAGCAGGAGAGGATGACTTAGTTTTTGTCTCTTTAAAAATCAGAAGTACCTGTGTGTGTCTTCTATGGCTTGGGTCACATTGTTAAACACAACAGTAGGTATTACAGAAGGGATACAGTTTTCCTGCAGATGTTATTAAGGTGAATTTTACTCTGTTCTGTGAGCCAGTGATTGTTCTCAATACCAGCGAGTTAATGACAAATGAATATGAATGATGAATGTCAAATGAAAGATCTTTTTGTTATAGCTGGGTTGGCTTAGTTTTATAAAAGCATCTAAAAAATAAAAATCAAGCAGGGTATAAGTATGCATTCCTTTCCTAGGAATGCATCATATAAGCCCTTTGCACTCTATTGAGTGATTAAATGAAAAAGAATTGGGCTAGAGAAGACATGAAATGGATTTTTGTCAGTGAGTAAGCCTATTAAAATCTCTGTTTCACACAGCCAGCAGTGTGATGTTTAAACAAGCTTGTTTGTGAGCGTGGGTCACTGTGGAGCAGGCTTGCACACATATGCGGGACAAAAACATAGGCTAAAGAGAACAATAAATGTGAACTGTTGGGAGATTTCATGAAGAATTTGCACAAGATCTTACTCTTAGATAAGATGGAGAAAGGAAATATCTCACAATCAAAGGTTCCACCAGCTTCACGGTTAGCCGCTGTCCCAGCCAAAAATGTAGGACACATTTAATATAATCTCACTGTATAATGTAATCAGACTGTCTGAGGGATATCTTATGCTACTCTGATAGTCAACAATCAAGTGTGGTCAAGGACAGTCAAATTGTTTTATTGCACATAACTTGGCAAAGGCTAAGGAAAAACGTGTATGAATTTAATGGCTCAAGGCTTTTATTACTTACCCAATAGGTGATTTTTAAAATGTACTTCCTTGCCTTTATGTCAAATGCAAAGTGAAATGGATGGCTTTAAAAATCATTAGTTGGAGAGAGGGAGAGAAAGAACAGCATTCCTCTGATGTCAGCCTGCAAATTGGTCTAAAGAGGACCTGGAAGGCCAGCAGAGAAAGTCCTAGAAGACTCAGGAGAGCTGTAAAGGGTGACACTACAGGATATATGTCAATCCATGTACAACAGCCCTGAGATTAAAGGACAGGCTCATGGAAGGGTTAGTAACCTCACAACTGGAGAGTAGACCTCTGCCCTGCAAGACTGTGTGCTGTTTAATTAGATCAGAGATTAGAGGTTCCTCAAGATTAAACCTGCTTAGATAACCATGCTGTAGAGGTACTCTAGATATCCTGCCCACCTCAATTAATCTTCTTTTAGTGGATAGAAGTTCACAGGCATGACTCAGGAAAACAAAGGATTTGCATGACTCACCTATGGGAATGAGAACAAATGTTTAATTTGGGAGAGAAATTACAAGTCTGGGGAAATGCATTCCCCATCTATGGAATGTAAGTTCTCCAAAATCATCATCAGACTATCAAAAAGGATAGAAAGTCACAATTAATTTTTCCCTTCAGTTACAAAACCTAGGATACAATGTTATTAAAGTGAAACTTTAACAAGTGATTTAATCTTTATTACAATTCTGCTAGCACAACAGAAATAGAAATAATGTTGAAATTAGATAGAATGTAAGAATTATTATATATTGACCAATATCCTGCACTTTCAAAGCATTTATAAATGTTCTACTTCACGTATGTCAGGTAGTCATGCTGGGAGTGGTCAGAACAATTCTTTTAATGATCCACAGCAATGTCTACAGGTTAGAGATTATTTTGTTGATTTGGGATGGTAAGGAGAGTGAATGGCCGGAGTACAGCCACCCAAAGTATGATTTAAAAAGGAAGTCATAGTATGATACAACTCATGCATTAGTGCCACTCAGTCTCTGTCAACTGTGAACAACCAAAACTTGATTTTAACTTCTACTGCAAAAAGCCACAGAGCTGGTGCCCAGCCTCAGACAAGATTCGTCATTGACTCGGTATTGGTTGAAAAGGCAGAGCTCCACCAGCTGGAACATGACCTGCAGAAACAACTTGGCTTTTCCAAAGAAAGTCTGGTCTAACACTAACTTCAACCCTGTGCATCTTGTAAAACTTGATAAGACCATGTTGAAGAGCAGAAAGGCTTTAAAGCAGGGTTTTATGGAAGTGACCACTGATTTCAGAATGTACAGAGATGTATGAGGTAGGTTACCTGACTTCTGTCAGGAGATTTGCCCTAGAGGCATGCTGGAGATATTTCTTTGGCTAGGGACAGACAGGAACATTGAAGGGGAATTTGTACTCCAATTAATTTTTTTCTTTTTTTTTCCTGGATTATCTCTGACTTTTATCACAAGCTTGACATCTTTCATACCATCTTCATAAATTAACACTGAACAGTTAAAGTTGTTTGAGGAGTCCAAGTTTAAAGCAAGATTGAAGTATCTTAAAGGACTTTATAGCAACACATTAGAAGTACAGAAAATCCCTTGATAGCCTAAATGGATGGAAACATTCTAGAGTATAAATGAGTTAGAGATTAATTCATGGTACCTTGTACAGGCTTTGGGACTTCTACATGTTGGAAACGGCTCCACAGCACGAGCAATCTGTTAGATAGGAGAAACATTCTCTCTCAGTCTCTCCTCGCTCTCCAGAATGAGTGCTTTCTTGATTCACTATCGTCCCCATTTCAGACTTGTCAAAGAGGTTGGAGAAGGTGAAGGATATCTCTGTGTTCTGCAAGCTTTGGAGAACATATAATGTGCCATTAAAAGAACCCAGAACCCAGGAAAAAGACGGGTTCACATTTAAAAGATTTTAGACTAAAAATAACAAAATGCAGCTGGCCACAGAAGAAAGGTTTAGGATTCCTCTTCTGCTGGGGACAAGTGACCAAAATGTCCCATTGTAGTCAGAGCTAGGAAAGCTTGCTGTGCTCTCAGAAGTCTAGTTGAAATGAAATCAGGACTTGGAAGGTTTACATCTTATGTGGGAAGAACACAACTTGTAGTAAACAGGATATTGTTAGAATGAAAAAGAACCTCCATAAGGTGTCAGTGCTGGGGAATCTTCAATTGTCCTCCACTGTCCAGACATTTCTAAAAGACGGACAGCAGAAAGACAAGGGATTCAGGGAGCATGCAGACGCCTCCTGTTCCTCCAAATAATCAGCAGAGCTTGGAACTTGTATTTCCACTAGGGAATCATCTTTTTTTTTTTCTGTCTGTAGAAGAGCTCTGTGAAATAACCCTTAACTTTCCCAGTATTTCCTTTGGCTGAAATCAAATATATCCTTTTGCAGAGGCTACAGATTGAGATAGTCCATGTGCCTCCGCCTGCTCGACACATTGTGACTGGATCACTTTTGCAGTGGGTTAGCAGTGGCAAACAGCCAAACTCCCACCCAGCTGCTTGCTCACAGCAGGGGGAGAAAACAGGATGAGAAAGCTGGTGGGTCAATGTAAACACAGGGAGATTGCTTACCAGTTACCGTTGCAGGCAAACCAGACTCGACTTTGACAAAGTTAATTTAATTTATTGCAAATTAAAATAGAATCTGGCAGTAAGACACAGATGTACAACACTCTTCCTCTCCTCTCTCCTAGGCCCAACTTCATTCCCTCACTCCAGACTCCCGTACCTGCTCCCTGTGAGGTGCAGGGGTCAAGGAGGCAGTTATGGTCAGAACATGTTGGTTTAGTGATCTCTCTCCCCTGCTCCTTCCCTCTCACACTTTTCCCATGTTTCGATGAGGGCACTCCTCACAGGCCACGGTCCTTCAGGAACTATCTGCTCCTTTGTGAACTCTCCACGGTCTGTAGTTCCTTCAGGAATATCTGCTCCACCTTGGAGCTCCTCCTCTGACCTAACACTAGCAGGGTGTTCCCTCTGCTGTTTCTTGTTCCTTTTTTGATCCCTCTTCCTCTCTCTGTGGTGTTTGCTCTGGCTTTCTCTGTGAGAGGGCACCACAGAAGCACCACTTGATGGGCTCATCTGTGTCCTGCAGCGGCTCTGTTGGAGCCATATGGAGTGGGCTGTGTCTGACATGGGGCAGGTCCTGGTCTCTTCTCCCACCACCCACCTCTGTAGCTCTGCCACTGTCAATAACTTGCTGTGGACACCTAACACAACATTGCTATTAGTAAAGTGAGGCAAATGTTTGACTGTGTTTTAACCAGCAAGCTTTAGGAAAATGGACATTGTTGCTCACACTTTATCATAAATTGGAGAGCTTTTTGGTACTATTAACTAGGTCTACTTTCTTTTATCGTCCTGTTCAATTCAAAGCATACAACAACTCACCCGGTCTGCACCCTGAATCCAACTGTGTTCCAGGAGAGCTTTTCTTTGTCCTGGAGTCATGGGGATTTGGGCACAGGGCACATAACTGGACTTCTTGGCACTCCTATCTGAAAGCACTCCTTGCTTTTCCTACTTAAAAAAATACAGAACTCGTTCTTGAAAACAGTGTTGCACAAGCACCTTTGGGTGATTGTTATGTTTTCTTCATGAATACCACCTCCTGAGCATTAACCATCTACCCAGGCTGTGCTGATCCCCTCCTAATGGTGGGAGAACACCCTATGCTGCGAGGTGAGCATAGGCACTCTTGCCTCACCATTTTCTTTGTGAAGATTAAAAGTGCAAGTGTGTCAATCATCTTCTCTGTAAAGATCTGAAAAGGCTGTCAGAGTTCAGTATTTTTAGCTCTTTAGCAGATTATGTCTTTTATTTTTAGAGGTAACAATAGTTCTTAGGTTAAAAGGGAGACAAAGGCCTCATTAGTTTTGGAATTTCAAATGAACTCAATAAGGCATTGAGGAGATTTTCTTCCATAGGAACCTGAAAGGTTGCTTAAAGGATGTTGTGAAAAACAAGGGAAAGCCTCCTGCTTAAGGGTCTTTGTGCTAATGATATACAAATATAAGCGGCCTTACCCTGCCGTGAAACAGCTTGGTAGTGTGCTCTGCCCCAGCCAGTGTGGCAGCAGCCCCTCTCTCCTCAGGGCTGAGGTGGTTTCAGAGTCCGCAGCATTTCAGAGATGGAGGATTAGAAGAGCCAACTGTTCCTGTTGAGTCCTCTGCTTGTGGAGAGATTGAGTTAAAGGGCCACAACTGCGAGGCCTTACTCTGCCTGGGCAAGCCACCCCTTACCAAGGGCTCACGTAACTTGGATGGAGACCTTACAGAGTGTGGCAAGATCTCTGCTGCTTGTGGCCCTCAGAAGTGGCACTGCAGGCAACAGAGTGGTCTCGAGTAGTCTCATGTGTCCCACTCAGAAATCAAAAAATGTAACTTTATTTCTAGTTTGGTCAAAATCAAAACTCAATAAGAAGGTGTAGGAACGTTTTATTGTAATTTTCTTCCTTTTTCCCCACTTGAGACCTTACTAAAGGGGTGTTGTTTCCTAGCTCTCCTCCAACATGCCTGATTATCTCAGCTAGATTTTTGTTGGGTTTTTCAGTTGTTTCATCTGGGGGAGTGTTGGGGTTGTCATTATTTGTTTGGGTTTTTTCTCCTCCAGGATTTGATAAATTCAACTATTTTCTAGCAGATTCTCCATGTCAGGAAATTAGACCTTCTGGGAATAGGAGATTGTTTTTTTCTTTGAAGTAAAAGCTTTTAGGTTGAAGCTATACTTACAACCAAACTCATTATTTATATATGGTGCTCATCGAGCAGACTCTGAGTGTACTGGTGAACCAAGTGGTGGCTCCAAGCAAAAGCACTTGGGACAGAGAGGACTGAGGACCTTGTAGTCCACTCAGGAACATTGCATTCCCACATGGCATTTTGCCCCATTTCATCCTGCCCTTCCTGTCAGGGGAATGTTTTTTGCGGGAGCTCCATCTGCTAGCTTTCCATCACTGAGTTACTGCTGAAATTTTCTTCCTTTACTCTTTCCGTAAATGTGCAAAAGAGAAAGAAAGGAACGATGAAAAAGTGTATTGCAATTACACTCGGCACATTTCTTTTGAAATTCTAACCTATAAAAATGAGTACATATAATTCTGCAATTATAAATATGTGAAATAAATGCATTAGTTGAGAAGTTAGGCTTTCAAAAGTGCTAATTACTAACCAAATGTATTTTACATTGTTTTAATGAGCACTTTTTCATATTATATTAATATCTATTAGCTATATTCATAATAGTAATGCTAATAATGAGCAGAGCCATTATTTAGCTACGACGTCAGTAATGGATGATACTGATTGCAAGCCTCCACTGCACTAAAAGAGTCATACTTTTTTTGGTAGAGTGGGAAAGTTATCCTGAAGTTTCATCTGGGTATTTTGAATGAAGATATTCACATCGGTTACACAGACAAACATGGGGTCAGTTGACGAGGGTCTATGAACCAAAACAGGCATACTGTTCCACCTCTACCTTCTAGAAAGCAAAAGTTGGCTTCAAAGCTAGTCACCCTGACTCCTGAGGAGGGTTCTGAACTCTTCTATTCATGGACTCTATCTCAGCTGCCTTGTAGACTCCTTCAGTAGTAATGTCTCATTAAGATGTTTCAGCAACCCTTCTTAGACAAAATGTTTTTAAAGAAAACGCTGGAGTATTTCTTTTGATATGTTATCTGAATGGAGAGTCAGACAGATTATCCTGTTATCCTCTTTTGAAAACATTCGCTGTTATTTTGGCAAATATGTCTGTAAGATGTAATCATTATTTGGGTGCTGGATTGAACCAGGAGCGGTTATGTGGAGAAATTCTAGTTTAAGTTGCACTACGTTTGCAGCCACATTTTACTGCTTGCTTTAGGAAAACATTCATAAGCTTATTTGCAAGTAAAATATTTTATTGTACTAATATCAGGAACATTTTATGTTACTAGTAAAATGTGTGCATTGTTTTAGAGACTGTTCTGGATTGTAAAACTAACTATGTATCTTGTAAATCAATAGAAAGAAGTCTCAGTAGTTATCTCAGATATTAAGCATACAGATTTTAATAATAGTGTGTTCCTGTTTAATTTTTAATTTATTTAACCACAACATCTATTCTAACTAAAGGCCTAAAAAATGCAAGTACTGAAAACTTCTTTAATACAGAATACACACATTTGACTTCCTGCTTAGTATCTTTCATCTGCTTTATCTTCTTTTGCAGGGTGCTAACTTTTGGGAATAAGCTGCTCTTGGCTCTAAAAATGAACTCTCAGTCCGTGTGTTCATGAAACAGATAAAGCTCACTGTGGTGCTGATTGACTGTAATTAGATGCAAGATTGATAGATGCAGAAGAAACTGTTCCATGTATCTCATCTCTCGCTGGTACTAGCTCTTTAATTTCTTTACCAGATTTTATTTTTCCCTAACAAACCAACATGTACCTATTGAGCAGGTGAGATTATTCTTTCAGTGAAAGATCCAGATGGGATGAGCATAGTGCATGTGGAAAAGGCAGATTAAAATATCTCAACTCAGTGTAAGCCCCAGGGTTTGGGGCAAAACTCCTGTGTCGTCTTATTCCTACAGCAGGGGAAAGCCACAGCCAACAAGAAAATGGAGTGGAAGATAGCAGCCCATGCTGCATCTTCTTCCTGTGACCCTGGTGCTCCTCCTCTTTGTCCCTCTTCAGGCCATGACATGAGAACTGAGTAACGTGAGAAATGAGTGACGCGAAAACTGAGTGATGGTGGGACTTTCACTGAGAAGGGGGATTTGGTGGCCAGGAGGGCCCTAAAGGAAGATAAAAGCATTATGCAGCACAATTATGGAGTTGAAGCCACTACAGCTCTGTGGAGGCTCAAGGTGTGATTCTTCACCAAAGTGAACTAAATCAGAAGTCACTCCATTAAAGCAGTCAGATTAAAACCTGTGTGAAGGGGATCAGAAGAGGGCCCCATGTGGGAAAACACTAAGCACTTTAGATAATTGTGTGGAGAGCACAGAGGAGAAAAAAGTAATATCTTACCTGACTGAAATATTGATAACCTGGAAAACTAGGTGAAAGCTGGAAATATAAACATCCTGCTTTGAAAAAAACAAAAAACCAGACAATCTCTTGACATTTATGAAAGTCTCGATCTCCTAATGAAATTAAATACTAAAGATAACCTAACATATCTGAACAGTGCTTGTGGGGACTCCCTGGGGAAGGAAGAGGACTCATAAAAATGACCCTCCCCATGGTGCTGGGAGGGAGGGAACTGCAGGCCTGGGAAGCTAAACTGGAGGAATGAGATAGAAGGACAATAATAACCTTCCATTTCATCCTGTGATGTCAGCGACTGGGATTCAGAGAAAAGAATTTATTCCTGAAAAATGCTCCTACAGAAGAAGGAGCACAGATATTAATGTCCTGCAGATCAAGGGAATACTTTGGAAACAGAAGGCAAGTCTCCTGGGGTTTGGATTCTAGAAACAAATTCTTATTTGGAAAAAAAGACCCTTGAGCTGGTCTTAATCTACAGTACTGCCATTTGGGGACCAACTGTAATCTGTTTAGGCCCATATCCTGTGTTTACAAGTACCAGAATTAAATGCTGACTGTACTTAGTGGTGCATAATTAAATTCTTGCTCCCCATTGCAGTCATTGGCAAAACTTCCTCTGACTTCAATAGTACTGGATTAAGCTTTCACTGAATGTCATGAAAATTTGAAAAGCAAAATCGATCCAGATTTTGCAAACAAAAGACAAGCTCCTTTGTCTTTATCATGGATCAAGCCATAACTTAAAAAAAACAAACACTTTACCATGAATGAAATAAGGATAAGGATTCATATTTTGTGTCCTGAACACTTTTCCAGAAGATATGCAAAAGTGAGTCACTTGGGGCACTACAGCAATAATAAGAGTTGTGTAAATACCATATAGCAAAAGATATTCCTTGGTTAGTCTGCTCTTTTTGGCACAATCCTTCTGGCAGAAACATATAAATTTGTTTTGTTGTTGTAGCTCAAGAGCTCCTGGTGAGTAATTCCTGCTCCGCAGATGGTATATGATGTAGATGACTCTTTAAGTCCAATTTCAAGCTGTAGCACTGTGGTTTATTACAAAATCATAGAATCATAGAATCATAGAATGGTTCGAGTTGGAAGGGACCTTCAAAGGTCATCTAGTCCAACCCCCCTGCAAGAAGCAGGGACCTCCCTGACTAGATCAGGTTGCTCAGAGCCCCATCCAGCCTGGCCTTGAACGTTTCCAGGGATGGGGCATCCACCACCTCTCTGGGCAACCTGTTCCAGTGCTCTACAACTCTCATTGTGAAAAATTTTTTTCTAATATCTAATCTAAACCTCCCTCCTTCTAATTTAAACCCATTACCCCTTGTCCTATCACAACAGGCCCTACTGAACAGCCTCTCCCCATCTTTCCTGCAGCCCCCTTGAGGTACTGGAAGACCGCTCTGAGGTCTCCCCGGAGCCTCCTCTGCTCCAGGCTGAACAGCCCCAACTCTCTCAGCCTGTCCTCATAGGAGAGGTGCTCCAGCCCTCTGATCATCTTCGTGGCCCTCCTCTGGACCCTCTCCAACTGGTCCATGTCCTTCTTATGTTGGGGACTCCAGAACTGGACGCAGTACTCCAGGTGGGGTCTCACGAGGGCAGAGTAGAGGGGGAGAATCACCTCCCTCGACCTGCAAAAATGTTTTGCTGTAGTCTGATGGTAGGAACTCTGAGAAGCCAGTTTCCAGTGTTAATTTTCAAATACATCCAGTTGTTTTGTAGGTACATCCCTCACTATTAATTTACATTTTTAAAACAAAAAAGAAACAGGAGTGCCTGACTGTAAAGGAAGTTCTTCCCTTCCAAGCCTCATCTATACCATGTGGGCTAAGGTTGCAGAAGTTTGTGAAACTGGTGACGCTGCAGAGATTGGGGTTTTTTTTTTTGGACAAAATCAGTGTAATTTCATCTTACTATAAAAAACATACCAAAACAAATTCACGAGAACACTCTACCCTTATATAGAAATAGTAAACATATTCAGATCACAACTAGACATGTATGGAATGGAAGGTGACCTGAGTTTCCCTCGATGGCTTAGGGGATTCTGGCACTTACTGGGTAAATATTTGTCAATAACTGTCATTCCCAAACCTCAGTAGTTTTGTCATAGCAGTGACCTCTTGTCC
>WHYT01016908.1:435947-466432 GCA_009806455.1 Tetrax tetrax
ACTGGATTAAGCTTTCACTGAATGTCATGAAAATTTGAAAAGCAAAATCGATCCAGATTTTGCAAACAAAAGACAAGCTCCTTTGTCTTTATCATGGATCAAGCCATAACTTAAAAAAAAAAAAACCACTTTTCCATGAATGAAATAAGGATAAGGATTCATATTTTGTGTCCTGAACACTTTTCCAGAAGATATGCAAAAGTGAGTCACTTGGGGCACTACAGCAATAATAAGAGTTGTGTAAATACCATGTAGCAAAAGATATTCCTTGGTTAGTCTGCTCTTTTTGGCACAATCCTTCTGGCAGAAACATATAAATTTGTTTTGTTGTTGTAGCTCAAGAGCTCCTGGTGAGTAATTCCTGCTCCGCAGATGGTATATGATGTAGATGATTCTTTAAGTCCAATTTCAAGCTGTAGCACTGTGGTTTATTACAAAATGTTTTGCTGTAGTCTGATGGTAGGAACTCTGAGAAGCCAGTTTCCAGTGTTAATTTTCAAATACATCCAGTTTTTTTTGTAGGTACATCCCTCACTATTAATTTACATTTTTAAAACAAAAAAGAAACAGGAGTGCCTGACTGTAAAGGAAGTTCTTCCCTTCCAAGCCTCATCTATACCATGTGGGCTAAGGTTGCAGAAGTTTGTGAAACTGGTGACGCTGCAGAGATTGGGGTTTTTTTTTGGACAAAATCAGTGTAATTTCATCTTACTATAAAAAACATACCAAAACAAATTCACGAGAACACTCTACCCTTATATAGAAATAGTAAACATATTCAGATCACAACTAGACATGTACGGAATGGAAGGTGACCTGAGTTTCCCTCGATGGCTTAGGGGATTCTGGCACTTACTGGGTAAATATTTGTCAATAACTGTCATTCCCAAACCTCAGTAGTTTTGTCATAGCAGTGACCTCTTGTCCTTGCTGCAGTTCCCTTAGGATCAGAAGAAAATTCCCTAGTTACTACTAGGAAAGATGAAGGGTCCATTTCTTCATAGAAGCAACAGCTAGGAGAAACAGTTCTCTCAACAGAAGTCGCTCCTGCTCTGGTGTTGTTTCTGCCCTGTGAGAGGACTAGGCTTTCCACTCTTACCAGTTGAACTATATTGGTAACACTCTGTTGTCAACATTTTTCTTTGGCTTTAGTAGTGACATAATGGGCTAAGTAGGGCTCAAGCAGATACTGCATTTCTACGGGAGCACCAGAATAGGACTGCAACTGCTGTGATCACTCACCAGCATGCCAGACCTGGACTGCCCTTCTCTGGCTACATGCTTTCTCTCCTGTCCCCCGCTGCCCCAATATTCCGAGCTCCCCTGCCCTTGGACAAAGGTAGTTGTCTGCTTCTGTCTCAGCTATGCCTCGGTTTCCTTTGGCCTTCTGCCCCTACCTGCCATGGTCCAAGGGTTCCTGGTACACAACTACAGTGTGTGAATATGATTATGCTTTTCTGTCACTTCTCATAAAATAGTATCAGTTGTATGTTGTTTCTTAGTGATTTTTTATTATACTCAAAGATTTGAAAACATCTATGCAGTCAAAATATCTTTACTTCATGTGTTTTGCTTTCTGAGACATTTTATCTTGCAGTTTTCTGGCAAGACTTTTTTCTTTTTCAGTGAATATGGAATTTTTACCTATCAGATTGCACTGGAGAAGAAAACCTATCTTTTCAAATATTTATGGGTATAAAATAATAATGCTATTATCTACACTCTTGATTACCAGGATTATCTCATTGTATATATACAGATCCTCTAGATAGGCAGATTATGTGATCAGAAGGTTCTTAGTGGGCCCCAGGCTCAGAGCGTACATTAAAGCGGATCAAGCCTGCTTTAATACATGTGCTGCTTTGCTAATGCTCCTGCTCTTTCTCAGGAGAATTTCCGAAATATGTTTTTGATTTGGGGCCCAGTGCAGTGCCCACTGAGGTGGGTGGACAGCCATTGACTTAGATGGACAATAAATCACGGCTGGCTTGAAGCAACATGGTGTAAAGAAATACATATTTCACTCTTCCAGGGCTAGAGGCATCTCAGGCTTTCACATATGTTGACGGACCTTGAGTATCTCATCTTATGTTTTTAACACTGTTAACAAAAGCTTCTAGAATTTAGTAAGCATGTCTCTTTCTAGCTATACATTAATCTGAGGTGTTTAAGGGAGCATAAGAGAAGGCCAGCTGTGTCCCTTAGAGAATAATAAGGAAGTGGAACGAATGCTTTGGCTGACTGTCTGAACAGTTTTGAGGCAGGCAATGGGACTTGCTTATAAAGCGGGTTTCCAAGAAGCTGACATCTCTTCATGCCTCACCTGGCATGTAGCAGTTCAAGCAGTGAACAGAGGAAACAACCCTCCAAATATGCTTTGGCTATCAACTTTTTTTTTAAGAGACATGATTGCTTTTTGACTAGAGTATGTGCTCTGAATCGCTTAAACGTTTTGATAAACTTCCTTTACAGAGTTTGAAAACACAATAATGCAGAGATGAAAGACTCTTTTGGAATTAATGATGGAGATAGAACTGAAGTGACATCCATGCTGGAATGCCACTATCTTAAAAACTTTCTTTTCCACTTACTGTATTTCTGAAGGTGCCTATTGCCTCCACTCTTTGTCACGTCTGTTGGCAAATAATAGAGCTAGAAGATGCCAAGAAACATGGAGTTCAGCAGTGGAGATAGTTATGGGGTAGAAATTAGTTTTTGACATTGAGTCTGAGAAATGTAAAGGTAGGAGAGAAGTGGAAAGGTCTTTTTACTTAAGAATGTAAAAGAATATGAAAATTGTGGGGTATAAAAGAAAAGTAGATGAGGATAGGTGAATAGATAAGGTTCTTCAGAAAGAGGAATGGGGATAGACACAACAGTTGAGGAAAGGAGGTCCTGTGGATGGGGGAAAAAATTTGCTGCACTTCATAAACAGAAGTAGAAGACTTGAGTTTAAAATTCAAGGATAGAAAATAATTGAAAAAGGACTCTAGAAAGTTGTGACAGCCAAGAAGAAATGACAGTAGGGTGAGTTCAGTAGCAGTGTTTTGAAAAGATTAGGCTCTAGTGATTTCATTGGGCAGTATTCCTTTCCTCACTCCTCTTGTTTCACAGGGAGGAGGGTAATCTATCATTTATCTGCATTTAAAATGTAACTATCCCACGTGTGAGATGAGAATCAGAGTTGGTCATATTTGGCTCCAGAGTCCATGACAGGTATAGAGTCCTATGAGAAATCCTCTACTTGTCAAGCTTCTAATATTATCCTCTGACAACTTTATGCCATGGCAGCCTAATCTTCCCTGAGACCTGGAGACCAGTGCGTTGTGATGCCAAGCTGCTCAGTTTAATTTGGTCTTCGCTGAACACCAGCTTTCAGCATAGGAACAGTGCTGTGAAGCAGAGGCGCGCTTATGGGACTACATCCACAGAGTAGAAACACATCCTTCCAAAATAGCTTGTGTATGTCCTTTTGGTGGTCTGCTTAACGTCCTGGCCCAAATAAAATGAATGTACTGTCCAAAAATATTATCTTGGAGGCAGGCAGCCATGTGGTCTTCCAAGGGCAAAGCTGAGAAGCAAAAGAGAGTACTGTGCAGCAAGACCTTTCTTTTTGTTTTTAATTTAAGGAAGGCCGGCTTGGTTAAGCTTGGGCTGGATGGCTTTCAAATGCAAATCCTCCAGGCGAACTTGATATCGTCTTTGAGTCAGACTAGTCTCTTAAAATGCAGCAGGACCAAAAAAGGATTTGTGAATAAGGAGACTGCACATCCTTGGTGTCCTGGAAGTGTGCCAGGGTATGAGATGATATTTCAGTCCTTTGCATTCCTAAGAATGTCCTTTTGTCCCATGAAAGGCTGACATCTTCCTGTGTCATAACGAAACGATGAGCCAGAGAGGGAGGTGTCTGTCTAATGAATCAGTCTGGAGACCAGCTAGCAGGCTTCTGGTAGGCTGACTGACGGTGGCTTTTCTGGGCTCTGAAGGGAAGGGGTGTCAGGCTCTGGTGCCAATTCCTGTCCTCTGGCTGCCCCCTGTTGACTGATCCACCAAGTCTGCCACTGACCTGGCGTCCCCTGTGCCTGACAGGACTTGCAAGAGCTGGACACAAAGGAAAAAGATGTTCAAGAAAAGCCACCACTAAATGACAAAAATATTCTTTTTGTGTCTTCTTTAAGGTGACACAAAGTGTTTGGGTTATTTTCTCTTGCCAAACTCTCTATGGTTTAAGTTTAAAAGGGTGATGACCACGTAGCTAAACTTTTGGAGTGCTGTCCTGGAAGTTGGCAGCTACTTTCATTTCTGGTTAGATTTACTTTCATTTATGGTTCATATTTTCTTTCAGTGGCTTTCTTGCACACAAACTCTTCTGTGCCAAAATCATTGCTAACTTCATAAGCATAAAATGGTTACATCTGCTAAAAATCACCCTTTTATGAAGCAACTGCATGCAAAATTCCAGATAGGTGAACTATTCTCAGTTTAGGTTAAGCATAGAGAAATGTGAAGGCCAGAAGATCTGCCCTCAGCTATTCAAGTACAAGTTGCACTGCAGCGGGTGGGAACTCCAGCTAGCTTACTTAGGGTAGAATTGAGGCATTTCTGCTGTAAAGCAGCTGGGAAAGATATGTAATTTTTCTGCCACAGTAACTTATCTCCCCATAGATCCTTCTTTAGAAGGACATAAGAACTCTTCTCCTAGACTAGAGGGCCATCTAGCTCAATATACTAGGCTGACAGGGCTACCAGCAGATACTGGTAGTATATAAAAGTAGAACATATATGCAGAAAAGTATATAAACACAGGGCACATACAGCATTATGTTTCCTTTGATGCATCCTCTTACCATCCAGGAGCCACAATTTTTGAGACTTATTATGCAGAGGTTTCATAAGGGCTGTCACATTTATAGCCACTGATAGACTAACTCATTGTCTAAAAGTTGCTGTGTTACTAATGCATAGTCACTTGTAGCCCTGCTAACTTTGTGAAGTCCATGCAGCTGTAGATGCTTGTCTCTACCATTTTTTTTTTTTTTTTGCTAATATATCATAAGCAGTGCAGTGAACTAATCTTCCATTCTGCAGATATTTCTGTTTCCACAACTAGGATCCTCATGCACTCCCCATCTTCCTCACCATGGTGTGTGGGAAATTCACACCCAGAAAATACCAGCTGGCCTACCTCACAAGGCAGCTGTGTGCAGCTGTCTTTTCAAGGAATCCCAGGTGGTCAGTCAATTGACAGGCTGTCCAGAATGTTGTTAGCCATGGGTAGATACAGTATTCCATCAGTCTATCAAGTGAGGAAATACATGGAATGACTGTCCTAGTTTGGCCCTTCAACTATGCAGCAGGAGCAGGAAGAGCCCTGTTCATAGCTCCATGCTGCAAGATTACAGACATCAAGGTGGCTATAGCGATGACCATAGTAACTTAGAAGTCAACTCTACCAACCTTATCTTGTGTGACTACATTACAAGGTCTGGAAGTTTGTCAAGCTCAGTTAGATTCCTGGGGACAGCAGCAATGCAAGTTGCAGAACTTTCCCAGGCCTTCAATTCAAGGTGCTCATGAGGTAAAATGGAGCCAAGAGCCGAAAGTCCAACAACAAAGCAACAATGAGGGTGGGGGATGCAGGGAGGTAAGAAGGGGAGTTGGGCTACACAGGGAGAAGAGCCAAATAAGAATCTCCAACAACTCAAGCTGTCAGAAAGAGCATGTACTTCTAGTAGAAGAGGTATAGGTGGCCAAGAGAAATGGGATAAGCTACAGTGCTATGATATGTTTTCCCATTGCAAACACTGCCCTGTTTTCTAAGCATTCTAGGAGTCCCTTTTGTGTCTGTGCCCATACATTCTGCACTTCACCCAAAGACAGCTGGAGATCAGATAATCCCATCTACCAATCGGTAGCCATGTGAGGACTTTTCAGCAACTGTTGACTGCAAAAGATAAAGATCACAGCGTAAGGCAGAATTACTCTTTTGAGACAGCAAATGGATATAAAGAAGTTTTCAGGCCTATGTCCAGCAAAGGTAATGGAAAAAATCATGCACGCTAGCTATGAGCATGGATTCCTTCTGTCCAACATGTGCCAGTTTGTTGCATTTGCAGATGGTGTATCAAGGGAGCTCCAATGGCCAGTTACAGCAATTCCTGCACTAATGTGAACAGAGCTTTTGATTTCATGGTTTGAAATAAAATGACCCAAATATAATTACACAAGCTTATTAATTTATTTGTTATGGGTCCATAACCCTTCATAGTCTATAGCACTAGTTACAAGAAGGGCCGGGGGGATTAAAGCTTGAATTTAGCACAGTCAGATTCCTATACGAAAATTGGAAGAAACGAAGCACTAAATTGCATGTTTTATGATGATATCTTGTTAAGGAACAATTAATGCCTAACTTTGAAAGCACCAAATTTATTCTGAACAGGAGCAGTATAAAAAGAACAGCCTCATGAGGGTTTGAACTGAATGATATACATACTGGTTATGCTCATCTATCCAATCCTGGAAACATGGATAGATCTGGAAAGTTACCAGTGCAGGATAGCTCTTTGTGGCTGATATAACATGGGCTTTCTGTCTGCACAGGGAATTTCTACAATGATGTTGGCGGCATTACTGGCGGTTTTAGTAAAGTCAGGGAACTGTATAAAGCATGGCAGCCCATGTTCCTCCTGATGACATCTGATGCTTTGTCCTGAGGGCTCCAGAAGCATTTCAGATTTCAGTATACAGAAGTACTAAGCTTATTCTACAAGGTGAAAAGGAGATTGTTGGATCAGACTTCTTACAATCCCAAAGCATTAGGCTGTTATTATATTAGGTGTGTGCATTGAGTGAACGAATATGGTCTAAACATACTTCACTGTATTTGGTGGCTTAAATAAAACAAAGAGGCTGTCCCACCCAACTTCAAACAGAACAGAGCTGAAGGGAGTCAGATGTCTCATCTGTTCAATTGGGTGCTGCAAAACACATGTAGGGTCTTTGTTGATACACTCAGAGAATTATTTGTCAGAGTGCAGAAGCCACTTGGTGAATGCATAGATGTTACAGCATGCTTTTGTGGCATGCAAAAGTTGGCACTGCAGGCACTGGCCTTATCTGTTAAACCTAGAGGTGGTCAGGAGCTTCACATAGAGCACCTCACAAAAGAACAAATATTGATGATTGTGGACTCGATTTGAGCCTGAGATCTACCAGCACTCATTTTTCTCCCTGGTGATTTTTCTACTCATTCATGAGGAGGCTATGAAGGATGGTTATGTCAGTGTTAAAGGTGAAGTCCACAAGTACAACTTCAGCTCAAAAGGCAATTTATATCTGAGTGACAATCTGGTGGCCTCCGTAACATAGGCCTACTCATAAGCTTAATATTAGATAACATGGCTAAGTGTCTTTCCTCAGAAGTGGGGGCTATGAGGGTGAACATTTTTAGGTGAAGAATATCTCAACCTGGGTCCCATTTCCTAAGTAAGTGTCCTAAAGCAATGGAAAGGGAGTATGTCCAAGGTGGGAAAATATTTCAATTCCTTTTCCAGAGTTTGTACTAGATTCTTTTGTTGACATACATATAGCCAAGGAGAGATGGCAACTTTCAAACTACAGTGCAAGCAGGATTATTTATAGTACTTTTCCTGCCATATGCTGTAATTAAGAAAAACCTGGATAATGGTGATGTCTCTAGCCTTTTGATGGAGAAAAGCCTTGCTGTTAAATTAAATGACTGTTCCATTTTTTAGAGGATCTGGACTATTACACATGACTGTAATGCTTTTTCTAAATTGGAGTAAAGATGATGCATTTGTCTAGGGCAATAAAACTGAATTCTGCAGGTGATTATTTTATTGGAATTCATAGAACCTTATTATAGAAATGTAAGAAGGAACCAGGGCATCATTTCAGAAGGAGAGAAAAAACTGACCCTAACCTTCTCTCAGCAATGAAATGAAATCCAAAGTTATTTCACATTAATTTTATAGAAGGAGTTTTATCAAGTCTCTACTTATACTTGACATTTTGCCAAGTTCTTTCCCTCCTGGTGCTTTTCTCACTGAATGCAATGAAATTTAGCCTTCATAAGTTGCTTCAAGCCTCCTCCAAAATTCCAACCCATGATTTCAGGATCTACTTTCCTCATTTGGAAGACTTCATTGCTGAACCCAGATCTTTCGTCAGTCTCTGGCTGGGGACTGCCTGCCATTGCATCCAAATGCCATACCTTCCAGGGCAGCTAGGGTGCAGATGATACTTCAATATCACAAGACACAGTGAGCAATAGATTCGTTGAAAATGGTGATAGAGGACATCTAGAGAAATGTGAAGACTGATTTACACCTCAGTGACTTCTGTACAATATAGAATCGGAATAGAATCATCTAGGCTGGAAAAGACTCTTAAGACCATCGAGTCCAGCTATAAACCTAACTTTGTCAAGTTTGCCACTAAACCATGTTCGTAAGAGGACATACAGTATTAATTAGTAGTTATTTACCTTACTACTGTAGGTATCATAGATAAACCAGCTTTACACTACCAAGCTCAGGTGCTTCTCAGTGTAGCTGCCACAAGATGCAGCCAGGCATGGCTTGCACCTTAGGCTGGAGGTGTTGAAATAGCTCACATTCAGATCCGTGCTACATCAGCTTCAACCATTAGGGGTATATGAGCTGTCTGGTTTAAAGCTATTCTAGCTCCGCCTGCATGATCTCTACCTTCAGTGCTTCTAGTCTGTTGTATTAACATACCCAATGGTTGCAAAGAAAGAGTGGTCACAGGCATAGTAGCAGTCGCTGAAAGGGAAGAGAGCCTTCAAGTTTTGGTTAAGGTTAGCACTGAGCTAGGGAATTGATGTAGGCCAAGAGCTTCAGTTTTCCCCTGACTCTTAAGACATTTAGTAGTACCGCTCAGCTTGTATGAAGGAAGCTGAAGGAAACCTCTTAGCAAAGAGTAAAAAACCTGACCCTGCTAGAAGTAGGGGTTGGGCTGTCAACGGTTAGGTCAAACCCAGAAGAACACTTAGGAGAAGCCCACTCACCATGGCTACACTACAGGGCTGGTCATTTTAAAAGTGAAGAGCTTATATGATAGCTTTTCCACATTTTTTTTCCCCTAGAGCCTGCATTTGGCTGCCAAAGTACAGCTGGTGTGCTGGTGCTGCTGATCCCATAGTGCTACAGCCATAACTCTTCTTTCTATTGCATTACACAACTCTTCATCCAGACATCATGGCTGCAGTGTCAGGATTGAATTAAAACATCATAAAGAAGTCTTTGGAGAACTGGAGACAAGATTATTCTACATGCAATGCAGAATCGCAGGAGAAATGTGTGTCTGACCACTTGTAGGTACCCAGGGCACAATTCAGGTGACCAAGACAGACAAGCCAAGATATTTAGGATCAGGCAGATGCTATACAGTAATCTTGGTTTCTTTGAAATATACATAGGGGTGCTAATTTCTGGTATGGTTTTGTGAGTAGCATTTCTTGGATTCTACAAGAAAATAAAAAGATGCTGCCAACAAACCAGAGTGCTGAGACCTGAGTGGAGAAAGGAGCAAAACCGGTCTACCCACTTCAAACTTTGTTTGAAACACCTTAGAAGGTTTCGATGTCAGGTAAAGGTTATAAACAGAACTAACTTCCAAAAATTCTAGGAACATAATTTAGTTAGCTTCATTTTGCTATAAAATACCAGAATATGAAGTGGAGCAGGAAAACAGCTATCCACCTAATGATTATAACTGTGCCTTCACCTAGAAAATTACAACAACTGTATTTATTTCTGTCCCTGATCAACTCCTGTTAAGCTGGGTATGTGGTGTCTCCTACACCCCTATTTTTGTTTTTTATTCCTGAAAACTTAAATCACCACCAGATTACTTCCATTTTATGCTACGGTAATTCCACTAACTTCAGCTAAATACAGTGAAGTTATTCTGGAATGTTAGAGCAGTGATTTAAAAAAAATTATATTGTAATAGTCCTTATGGCCC
The DNA here is from genome assembly GCA_009806455.1 of Tetrax tetrax. Taxonomy (NCBI): domain Eukaryota; kingdom Metazoa; phylum Chordata; class Aves; order Otidiformes; family Otididae; genus Tetrax; species Tetrax tetrax. The sequence goes on from WHYT01016908.1 coordinate 445,959, forward strand.
CTTTTTGATTTACAAATGGTGCATTTCAGTGTTTATGGCTCTTAAGAATTAAGATGGTCAAATCAACAGATTGATAACAATGCCTTTGTCACCCTTTTGTGTGTGCGTGTGTGGTGGGGTCCCTCCTGTTGCATTATCTCCTTCCAGCGTGTCTGGGTTCCAGCTGGTCCCACTGCTCACTAGTCCAGCAGCAGCGTTAGTTCACTGCACGTAGGAGAAGCCATTTCATTCATGGCTTTGAGCCAGAGCTGCAGACTGCCAAGGAAGGGAAGGACCTGACACTGCCTCCCATTGCTGCAAATGAGGATAACTCTATTGATTGCATTGGCATTAGGCAGCTTCAGAGCCAGAGAGAAGCCTGGCCTGCTGGGATTGCTTCCTATGTAGGGAAGAACAAATTTGTTCTTCCGGCATCCCTTGAGCTTAGACATGGAGTTACACAAAGAAATGCTGGAGAAAATAGAAGGTGATGTGTCAGCTCTTTGGGATTGGCAATGCACTTTGTATAACATTTACTATCTTTCCTTGATGTGCCTGAAAGGAAAAATTGGACAACAGATTGTTTCCTTTCTAGCCCAAGCTAAGGCTCATGGCCAAGTTTTTGAATATACATATTTAAATCAATGATTTAGGAAATTTGTAGAATAGGCCAGCCCACCCTCATCAAACCAAATTTAATCTAATAGAAAAATTAAATCTGTGGGAACAATATTTCATTTATTAGAATCCCAGGGAAAATAAGGGATAAGAACTGTAAAGAGGAAGTTAGCAGCCAAGGCTGAGAATAAAGACTTGGAAGAATCCCATAAATTCCAGAGGGAAAGTGCAAATTCCTCTAATGGGCCTATGTCATCTTTACTGGAACTTGTTTAAACATGACTAACATTGTGCATGTTTGGCTGTACAACTGTGCCTCTGTTAGAGGTTAATAGTGGTTTCAGTGGCTCAAACGCTTGACATAATCACTGCCTGGGTTCAGGATGCTTTGGAGGGTTTTTCAGATCCTTTATGCAACTTCTCCCATGGTACAGTCATGAATGGCTACTTGACTTTCTCAGCATCGCCAGTGCTTTGCTGCCGTCAGCCAAGGGACTGTTCCTCTGCTCCATTGAGTCTGAAGGATTTAAAGTGGAGGCTTTTTCCAGATCTCCACAAAATATCTTTCTGCTCCCAGCAGTTCCTAATAGACCATCATTGGTCTACCCGCCTTTCATCATATAAAACTCTGTTTCATTCCCAGTGCATAGATTCCTTGGATCTCCAGCAAACGTGTGTTCTGAGGCATTAAAATGCAAATCCTAGTATAAGACTCTTGAGGGTCATGTGTCATCTTGCTGTCATTGCCTTCCTTGGGCTTGTCATGTCAATAACTGTGATGGTTTTTCTGATGCTGTAAGTTGTACATTTGGGCATTAAACATTATATTCACTGTTTGGATCTTGTTTTCTCCTCTCTCACCTGTAGCTCTTTTCCATAAGTTGTTTGTTTTATAAGAGATTCTGCTTTATATTTTCCTGATTATATTACTGTCCTAGTTAATAGGCAATGTTAATTACATTAACATAAAGAAAGTTGCATATTTTTTTTCTTCATATTATTCACATTCCTTAACTGAATTTGGCTACTTGGCTTGCCTCTAAGCAAAAGCTGGTTTTATGTGTTCCTGAAGGAATAAATTAAAGGTGGGCTTTTTTTTTTTTTTGGTTGGTTGATTGGTTTGGTGGGGCTTTTTTAGTAAGCAGAAAGAAGAAAATGTTTTCTCCTTCAGGCAGGCTGGCTTGGAGAGTGTGAAGTCACTCATACAAGTGATGCTTCTTTGTCCAAATTCATAATTAATTCTACAGACAAGAGACATCCATCTGTCTATCTATCCATTCATCTATTCTTTGCCATAATTATTTATACCGTACTGTTCAAAAAGGTTACTATGAACCTTCAAGTGCCATGATTTTTTTCGCTCTACTGACAGAGTTAGGCAGTCAAGGTGGTTGGTAGTATGAACTGCTGTGTAGAATGTAGATGCTTAAGCTACTCTGCAGCACCCAAGAAGGTCACAGATATCTGATCTTTCATGGTCCTGGTTATTGAAAACAGTTACAAATTTACTTTCTGAGGTAATCTATTGGTAACCTTTCCGCAGAGATTTTTGTTTCTGTTTGTTTTCTTGAAGTTGCAGCTGTTTAGTATGCCAGAGAGTAAGCAAGTCATACCTGCCTGATCTTCCCTCCTAAACTTTCTGTCCCCCTCTCAGGATAGATTCTTTCCAGTCTCTGCTTCTCCTGGTCTTCTTGCTGATCTTTGCAGGAGTACAAAGGACATGGACAGAAACAAAAGGGTGACTGTACTTTCTGAGACAAAGAAGGAATCTCCATTTTTAAAAATAGAATAGTGGAATAAAGTGGTTTCTTCTCTGCATATGTAAAGCAAGTTTGAGACTTCATCAGTTTCCCATGGAAATATTTTTTATCACCTCTGAATCTTTCTCTGGGAAGATGCCTTGAGGATAAATATGGTGCTGTCACAGGAGTAAGTAGGTTTTGTTTCTAAGCTTCGTTTTCTATTAGTCCAACCTGGCACTTGAAGCTTAAATGATGCGGGAGTTTCAGAGGTGCTGATCATCAAAAGTTCTTACTGGCTTCATTTGCAGTTCTGATGCTCCAGGGACCAAACTAACTGAGGCAGGCAGCTAAGTATGTGGTGTAACTGAAGTGTGTAACTGAAAGCACACACAATTTAAATCTCAGCTCCTGATGATTCCAAGTCCTCAGCGAAGCTTCTCCACATGATGGAGAATTGCAGCAATTCTAATAATAGAAAATTAGACCGAATGTTGTCTCTAGATGCTGCTAATGCATTGACCACTGCAAAAATCCACTCTCAGCACTGAAACAAGGAGAAAGGGCTTGCCTGATATTCTTTAATGTTTAAACTTTTTATTACTTTCATTAAAATACTCCAAACACAAAGGAATATAACAAATAAATAATGCTGAAGGTTGGTGTAAATTGAAATATAAAATGCTTCTATTATACAATAAAGCAGTGCTAAAACTGACAAAACAACAATCAGATATAAAAGATAAAAAAGGGAAAATATGACAAATATAAAATATAGATTTGGTGAAATGTTATGGTAATCTCAAAATAAACAGTATCACAAATATTATATTAACACATTGGATCATTCTTTGTGTTTTTATTTGAAATTACTACCCCTAGAATCCTTTTGACATCCTGTCAGAATTAACCATATGTACAGGAGGCCAGAAATCTGTTGTATGTTGTGAGAAGGGATTTTATGAAAGATGTGTCCAGCTATTAAGTAAAAACAAAACCATAGAAACAACCAAAGCAGCCAGCAGCTGAAATATTGTTGCTTGCCTTGTATTAACTCATTCTTCATGAGGTTTTTGTCCATGCAGTTTTCACCTTTAGAGCATGTCTGCTGGAACTTTTTGTTTGCAATAACTTCAGTTGACCAATCCAGTCCTGCTCCTGTCTTGGGCATCCCTCACTGCACTCCATTGCACAGCGCAGATCTGCACAGACACTGCGCCATGTATTTGGTAGCTTACTTCAACAACAAATTAGAGTAAGCTGCCCTTGTCAAATTTTCTTTTAGCTTAGGATGACTGTTCACAATGGAAGTGAGCATTGGGTCCCCCGAATGCTGTAAATTGCCTTCTGCACACAAGCTTCCCCAGGCAGAAAAGCCCTTGAAACCTGACTCTTCCAATCAAAAGTAGCTGTTGGACCCATGCTTTGAAGCCTTCATGCCATCATGAAGGACTGAAAGATCTGCTATAGTTCTGCTTGGACTTTTTCCCTTAAGCCATCACACAATAAACAAGAATTTTCTTTCTCTAATTTTCAGTAGACTACCAAGTCAGATCCTTCTTGCCTTTTCTTTTCATGGGTCTATACTTGTGAGCAAGGCTTTATGTTTCAAGTAACTTAAGTTACTTTTTGCACAGTGACACAACTTGAAATTGGGCAAGGATGGGCAGTGCTCCTCTCCTACCCACATAGTAGAAGCTAGGCTAAAGCCTGGTGGTCAGAGCACTCTCCAGCAAAGTACAGCGTGAAACCGCATCTTCAAGCCTCTCAGCCAGGGTGCAAATGGTAGTTTTTACTGCTGGGGATGCTGTATTTCGAGATGAATTTAGTGTTGCTGGGGTTTCTAACACACACAGCACACGCCTGAAGAACAAGGTGGGCAAAAAGGCCAGGAGGCCTGCGTGGATGAGCAAGGAGGTCCTGGACCAACTGAAAGTGAAGAGGAAAACCTATAGAGGGTGGAAGCAGAGACAGGTAGCCTGGGAGGACTACCGAGAGGCTGTGCGAGCGGCCAGGGATTGGGTGAGGAAGGCTAAAGCCCTGACGGAATTGAATCTGGCCAGGGATATAAAAAGCAACAAGAAAAGCTTCTATAGGTATGTAGGGGACAAAAGAAAGTCCAAGGAGAATGTAGGCCCCCTCCGGAAGGAAACTGGTGTCCTGGTTACCCAGGACGTGGAGAAGGCTGAGGTACTCAATGACTTTTTTGCCTCAGTCTTCACTTATAAGGGTTCTTGTCTCACCACCCAAGCTGTGGAAGGCACACACAGGGACTGTGAGGAAGAAGAACCGCTGTGTCCAGTTCTGGAGCCCCCAACATAAGAAGGACATGGACCAGTTGGAGAGGGTCCAGAGGAGGGCCACGAGGATGACCAGAGGGCTGGAGCACCTCTCCTATGAGGACAGGCTGAGAGAGTTTGGGGCTGTTCAGCCTAGGGACCTGATAGCGGTCTTCCAGTACCTCAAGGGGGCCTACAGGAAAGATGGGGAGAGGCTGTTCAGTAGGGCCTATTGTGATAGGATGAGGGGTAATGCTTTTAAAATAGAGGGAGGTAGATTTAGATTGGATATTAGGAAAAATTTTTTTACAATGCGAGTTGTAGAACTCTGGAACAGGTTGCCCAGAGAGATGGTGGATGCCCCATCTCTGGAAATATTCAAGGCCAGGCTGGATGAGGCTCTGAGCAACCTGATCTGGTTGGGGATGTCCCTGCTCCTTGCAGAGGGGTTGGACTGGATGACCTTTAAAGGTCCCTTCCAACTCTAACCATTCTATGATTCTATGATTCTATGAATATCATATCAGACAGCTCTAGTGCATCTGAGACGTAGTCCCCTACTTGCTCTTGTCTGTGCACACTGCCCTGGGCATTGGCGGGACCTCCAGAGTAGGGGCCATGGGAGACTGCTCCATGGAGTAACGGTGCCAACTGCTTGGTGTCTTTCCAGAACCAGAGGTACTGCGTCACTCTGTGACAGCCTGGGGCAAAGGAGGAAGTCAAGATTTTGCCCTACTCCAAAGATGAAGAAAAAATCTTGAGAGACTAGAATTGACCTGACTTCTCCCTGTCTATTCATATAACACGAAACTAGATATTGTCTGTCAGTACTTGTATTGTAGCTCTCTCAAGCAGAGCCAGATACCTTTTGCATGCTAGGCAGACGCTCTGAGTTTATGTGGATAAAAGCTCCCTAAGGGGGGACAATGGCCCAGATCCGATAAAATATTCAGGTTTCTCACTTCCCACTTAAATCAATGATCAGCTATTAACTGCCAAGTATTTCAAGAGTACTCCTGGTGCCATGGAAAGATCAAAGAGGAGCAAGACCTTAACCTGGTAGTGAGATATTTGTACAAGGAATGAGGTATTTCTAGAGAGCAAGACATATACAAGGAGGAAAAAATAGGCATACTAAAAGCAAAGAGCCATAAATTAGATTTTGGAGTTAAGAAAGGAATTCTGTGCATCCAGAATATTGTCTGTGTGGACAATGAAGAGGAACAAGAAGAGAGCAAGAAATATCACAAATATTAGTTCTGTTTTAGTTGTTATATCCTTTTTGCATGACCACAGACAAGCAATCTGAATGTGGACTATGAAAAGAGTTAAACTCACGTTTAAGCACCAACACAGCAGCGTGAGTGGTGATAATAACAACAACAAAAACAGTACAAATGTGCATCTTGGGCTGTTTTGAGAAACAGTATAAAATACCATAAAAATAGATGTGGCTGGGATTACCCAAGTATACTTTGAAGAGGGAGGAAACAAGGTGATCTGAGGCACAATCTCAGTGATCTGAAGTCTCTAAAAAAAGATAAGTTGCTAGAGAAAAAGGGGAAGACTGAGGAGATGAGAGACCTAAAAGCCAAGGGAGAATAAGATTTTAGCTATGGTGAAGTGACCTGACAGACTGACAAGGGTGAAATCTTTGACAATGATGAGATCACTAAGAGTCGTCTTTTTTTTTTTTTTTCCTGCAGGCTGCTAGGAGAGGTATCAGAAAGCACCTAGGGTAGAAATGGATGAAAGGACTTCAGGCATTGACTGCAAGCAGCATGTTTAATGAAGCTGAAGGTGAAAAGGAGGAGAATGGGAGGGTGGGGTGTTGCAGAAGCAGAGTCCTAAGCTATAGGGAGATCATATAAGAGTTCATGTCATGAAATGAAGCATCTGGGGTAGACGGTGTGCTCAGAGAAGAGAACAGACAAGAAACGTTTGTAGATGAAATGAGAGAAAGAAGTTACAGGTGAGGAAGATGGAAGACAAGGCCAATAAAAAGGAAGAAAAAAAAATAAAATACTTTTCTGTGGAGAGGAATTGGCAAGGTCATGTATGGAGGTAGAAATTAAATCTGGCAAAGTAAAGGTAGCAAAATGGCCAGAGTCATAGAATTACAGAATAGTTTGTGTTGGAGCCTTTAAAGGTCATCTAGTCCCAATGCCCCTGCAAGAAGCAAGGACATACTCAACTAGATTAGACTGCTCAGAGCCTCATCCAGCCTTCCAGCCTGGCCTTGAACATTTCCAGGGATGGGACACCTACCACCTCTCCAGGCAACCTTTTTCATTGTTTCACCACCCTCACTGTAAAAAAATTTCTTCTTTATATCTAGTCTAAATCTACCCTCTTTTAGTTTAAAACCATTACTCCTTGTCCTATCACTATATGCCCTTGTCAAAAGTCCCTCTCCAGCTTTCTTGCAGGACTACTTTAGGTACTGGAAGGATGCTATAAGGTATCCCTGGAGTCTTCCCTTCTCCAGGCTGAACAGCCCCAGATCTCTCAGCCTGTCTTCATAGGAGAGGTGCTACAGCCCTCTGATCATTATTGTGGCCCTCCTCTGAACTGACTTCAAAAGCTCCATGTCTTTCCTGTACTGAGGGCTGTAGAGCTGAATGCAGTACTCCAAGTGGGGTGTCACCAGCGCAGACGGGCAGAATCACCTCCCTCAACCTGCTGGCCACACTTCTTTTGATGCAGTCCAGGATATGGTTGGCCTTCTGGGCTGCGAGCACACAATGCCAGCTCATGTTGAACTTTTCATCCACCAGTACCCCCAAGTCCTTCTCGTCAGGGTTCTTCTCAATCCCTTCATCCCCCAGCCTGTATTGATACCAGTGGTTACCCCAGCCCAGCTGCAGAACCTTGCACTTGGTCTTGTTGAACTTCATGAGGTACACACAGGCCACCTCTCCACTCTGCCAAGGTTCCTCTGGATGGCATCACTTCCCTCCAGCACGTCGACCACACCACACAGCTTGGTGCTGTCAGCAAACTTGCTGAGGATGGACTCTATCCCTCTGCCCATGTCACCAACAAAGATGTTAAACAGCACTGGTTCTGATACTAACCTCTGAGGAATACAACTCCTTAGCAATCTCCACTTGGACATCGAGCCATTGACGGCAACCCTTTGAGTATGGCCATCCAGCCAATTCCTTATCCACCAAGTGTCACATCAAATCCATGTCTCTCCTATTTAGAGACAAGGATGTCAAATGCTTTGCACAAGTCCAGGTAGATGACACAAGTCCAGGTAGATGACATCAGTTGCTCACCCCTTGTTCATTGATACTGTAACTTCGTCATTGAAGGCCACCACGTTGGTCAGGCACGATTTGCCCTCAGTGAAGCCATGCTGGCTGTCACTAATCACCTCTTTATTTTCCATATACTTTAGTGTAGTTTCCAGGAGAATCTATTTCATGATCTTTCTGGGCACAGAGATGAGACTGTAGTTCCCTGGGTCTTCCTTTTTTTTCATTTTTAAAAAAGAGAGTTATATTTCCCCTTTTCCGGTCAGTGGGAACTTTACCAGACTGCCACGATTTCTCAAATATGATAGACAGCAGCTTAGCAACTTTATCTGCCAGTTCCCTCAGGACCCATGGGTGCATCTCATCAGGTCCCATGGACTTGTGCACCTTCAAGTTCCTTAGACGGTCTCGAATATGCTCTTCTCTTACAGTGGGCAGTTCTTAATTCTTCCAGTCACTACCTTTGCCTTCTGTGACTTGGGCAATGTGGCTAGAGCATTTGCTGGTGAAGAATGGGAAAGGAAAGCACAAAGGGCTTAGAGGGGGAGCCAAACTTTTCCATCATGGTCAAAGCCAGGAAGGGAAGGAGAGAGGAGAAAAGCCCTCTGTAAGTGAAGGTTGCTGCAGACAACAGACAGAGACCTAATCTTTGCCAGAGTGAGATTTTCACAACTCCCACTGGAAAACTGGGAAAGCCTACTTCCTCAGCTCACAGAGGGCAAAGGAAGGGAGGGAGAAAGGATAAACTTAGCAATATCTGTGAAGAACTTGAATACAAGGTAATAGGAATGTTATATAAGGAAAGAAGGTAGATTATATACCTAAAGATTTTCTTTCCAGAATCTAATTAACCACATTCACAGCAAAGCTGTGAGAGATCGAAGCGCAGGAGGGAAGGTTTCAGGAGAGACTACTTTAAAATATACCTGCCAGGAACCAGCTTTTAGAAAATCATTTTAATTTCCCCTGATCTTGTTTGGATAGAGTTCAAAAGCCTTTTAAATCTTGTTTTGGCCTTCTGCCTTCTGAGCTGTTTATTTCCTATGATTTTTATCCAACTCAAACTTTCGGGGTTATTTCACTGAGCTGGTTCAAATTCAGCTGACATATCCCTTCTTTCTTAAAGTAATATCTTAAATGGCTGGGACTTTGTAATGGTATGAGCTTTTCTGTGATAAGTGAAAGAAAATGATGATGCCAGTTGCTTGCTAAGAGCCTGGTGTCAGACAAGACAGTCCAACCTTTAAACAACCTTCAAGTAGAGTTGACAGAAGACAGGACTTTCTGTCCTGCAGGTTTTTGCAACAGTAAAGTCTGCAAAAAATTTTCTTGTAATTCAAATTTTCAAAATGTTAACCTCTACTTGGTCACGCATTTATCTTCACAACTGCTTGAATGCCCACAGAGTCTCATAAGGGCTGCACTTCAGATGTCTACAATTACCAGCCACCGCAGGCAAGGCCTTCCTGCTGGTCCCTGTCTGCCAGCACACCCAGACCGCTGGAGCCCACGAGACACTGCAGTACATCTGCTGTGGGTGAGACCACACAACTTCAGAGGAGAGGTTTTTCTAAGTGTCATGGTGGGGAATTGTTGATGCAACACAGTAGTTACATGGAGGCCTGAGGCTTCTTGAGAAGACAAGGGCCTTCTAAACACAGCAAAGCACTTTACTGTAGGGGTTTGTGGAAACAGTGTTTTTTTTTGTAGGGGATCTTTCCTGGGCAGCTTCAATTCAGAGCTATTTCTACCCAGGAAAGAGTACCCTTTCCCACATGGGCTCTGCTTGCTTCAGTGGGTGTTGGATGGCGTAGGAGGGCCTTGCATTGCGGCTGCTGGGGCTCTGCAATGCTTGTGAGCACCTGACTGATTAGACTTGCTTAGAGCCAGAACAGGAATTAGAGGTGACTGGGACAACATAATTGTACCCTTTTGGGGCTATTTTGCACTATGTAAAGAAGACCTGAAAAGCATTTTCATTTTTCAACAGATTACGTTGAAAAATCCTCTTTATATTGGTCATTCAAGCCTGTTGTGGGCAAGAAAACAACTAATGGAATGGTGAAGTCAGAAGACCCAAGTGGAGGGAAGCTGAGGAGAGAAAACACCTCAGGCAGGCAGTTTAAAATTCTGATGTTCTTCTTAACACCTATTTATCTTCAGTGGATTAACAATTTAGGTAAATGGCACCAGTGTCAAGGAGTTACCACCTCAGTCCCTGTGGTTGTGGAGACACAGGGACCACATACATTCTCAGTGAGCATGTCTACATGATTGATAACACTGAAACACCTGTATAAATTACAAGTCCTGCTGTTTTTATTTTGGCTGAAATCTCTGTAAAGTAACTTTTCTGTTGGCACTGTGTAAGTTTATTGAAGCCAGTGAATTGATTTATAATGAACTGCAATGTTCGTACTAATGGTATTCACACCAGTCTGCAGTAGCCCAGGAAGCAAAAGATGGCTAAGAGAGTGTTTCACAGTCAGTGCAAGTTCATCGGAGATCATTCTGCCATCAGAAAACATAGGTGCGCCCTCCGCAAGCAAGGGCACAACATGTGTCCAGGGCTCAGTGTTCCTTTGGTAGTAGCTTAATCTCAGACTGGCCTAAATCAACGATGAAACTGGTATGTTTTCCTTGGTCTTTGGATTTTACTGCATGGACAACACCTGAGACGTGAGGTCCCCTGCTAAAGCCAAGCAGAACAAGATAAGCTGTTGCCAGTCTTTCTAACAAAAAGAACAAGGAGGAAAAACTGCCTCGGGGAAATAAATGTCCTCTTTTTATCTCATACGGCTGGTTAGAAATATCCTTAGTGAATCATCTTTCTGACAGGAACTTTCAGAAGCATCTTAGGAGCTCAGGAGCACAGGTCTCCTCACTAGGTCAAAAAGTGAGTTTCGTACTGTCAGGCTGGCTGCAGGCTCTTCAGTGAGTGTCGATAGTTTTGAAGAAGGCAGGGTTTGTGCTTGCCCTCTTAAGCTGCAGCATAAGGATTTGGTTTGGTTTAGTTTGGTTTTATCCAGATGACAACTAACGTGGTGAAGGTACCCCACTGCTAAATCCTCTCCAGAGAACAGGGAGCCTGTGTCTTGTATGAGGTAGCCACAGGCTTTTTCTTTTTAAGAATAAAAAGCCGTGTCTCTTATATGCAAGAGTTATTCCACAATAAAAACACAATGAATACAAGGCTCTTAAGTTTTACCAGAGGAAAACTCACTGAAGTCAGCCTCACATAGGGTACAGGGCTGATCTTAGTGAATTTACCTCATGGCAAAACTAAAGCACATTGCCTGTGCTGTGTTTTAACTCTGGTTACACAAGCATATTGCCTGTCAGGGGAGGGTAACAGAAAGCATCACTATAAAGACAATTTAGATTAAGCCAGCAGTCTCTCCTCACCTGTTTTAGGGCACAATGAGGCTGTTTTGGTCTCTGCTGGTATTTTTGCAGAAGGATTTAGAATTTGTGTTAATTAAACACTGGCAAAAGCTACTTTTTTTTTTTTTTGCCTGTAAAGACAATCTCAGTGAAACATGGTTGCGGCTCAGGAAGAGGGCAGGGAAGTCTCCACAAGGGGATTGATGCTAAGGCACAATTCTGCATGCAACATGTACGTCTGCATTCTTAGACACATCAGCATCAAAAACCCCAGCACACTGGGAACTTACTGTGGGCTAAGCTGTAATGCTTGCTCTCTGCGCAATGCTGTTACCCTATAATTTTTCTTCAGGACAGGCTTAGCCAAGCCTGCATACTTCCATCCATATGAATAGCAAGTAGCAAACCAAGTAGGCTTGCCGGCCAGGGGAGTCATGGTTTTATTTACAAGGAGTGAGTGCATATAGAGCACCTCACCCCATATTTCCTTGTTACTTACACATCCAGCTGGTTTTTGCAAAGACACTTTCCAGGGCTTGCTGCTTGAAGCCTGTGTGTTGCTGACACGAGGAGGCCTGGGATGGTGGGCCACATCGGTTTGGAGTATGTCAGCCTAGCTGCTGTTTGCCTGCTACTGTGGGTAAATGCACTTAGGAGCCTTCTCTCTCTTTCACTCCTCTGCTATTTTTTTTTCCCTTTTGCTGGAGGACAGAGGAGCCTTTGAAAGCTTTTGATAAACTTATGTAATTGGGTATGTTTTCCAAAGCATGGCTCTGTTCTTTCCGAGGGCTTAGCTAAGAACATTATTCCGATTCTTCTCTAGACCTTCAAAAGTGCCGATTCTTTCAAACATGTGCAGTGTGAAGGATTACAAATTTGTTTTTCAAAAGACCCCAAATCCCTTCTGCTTTCATCAGTTCCCCTCCTTGTGCCCCTAGTTTTTCTTTCCCCCTCTCAGCCTCGTAGCCCCGGCTCCAAGCCACAGGATGCTGACACTCCCTCTCCTCCTGTCCTTCCACCTCTCACTTTTTCATCTTCTTTTCAGTTCCCCCCCCCCCCCCCCCCCCCCCCCCCCATACTCCCCAATATTTTTTATATGCAAACAAAAGCACGGAGAAGCATTGCCATGGCAGCAATGCTGCAGTGGGCCCTCCCCTCCATGTGGATGCGAGCTCTAAACTTTTTAAATAATGGCCTGAAAAGAACAGGAAGGGGACAGCTTGAGGCAGAGAAAGAGAGTAAGGGAGAGTGCAAAAGCAATGAAAAGTGGGACAAAACCATTGGAAATGCATTCAGGCTGACATCACCACCCTTTCCCACAGTGGTCATTCACTTAGGAGGCTCCAGTGTCCATTCACTGTCTTAAAGCTAGCTTTCTAGAGCCCTGGGAGACCATCTCTCCCAGCCTGAATGCCTTTTTTGTTGTGAAACAGTGAACTGTTTCTGAAAACCTGCATAAAGGGCTGAGTAATTCACTGCAGTTGCCAGGAAGTCTGAGCCACTTGTGAGCTAACAATAGTTAACTTTATCTGCCGGCCCAAGCGCCCCTTCCAGCTGTAGGTCCCGAATTCTAATAAGGGCTTTACTCATGCCTCTGAGGTTATGGTAATATTTTATACATCTTTTTTCATTAAGACACAGTCATAGCTACTGTTGAGGCACCGGAGGCAAGGGCTGTCGATTGACGAGGGGGGAGGAAAAAGGAGGGGAAAGCAAGAAAATAGCTTTGTATATCAGGCAAGCAGTTTGGCCATTTTATACTAGAAATATAAACTTGGTTTTGGGGAAACCAGGGAATGTAGTTTTTTAAAAATCCCATTAGAAACCCCAGAGTCAACCTTATGATTGTTTTCTATCTGTGAAACAGTTTCTGCTTTTCATATTTTGGGATTATTGTTTTTATTTTTTGCTCTACTTCTTTTCTGTCCTTGCACTGCAGGCAGTGTGGTGACAGGGAAGCAAGTGAATCACGAGGGAAGTAGATGAATTTGTTTGGATTTCCCTTTTAATCCAGATTTGGATGTTGATGCTCAGAAAAATTCTGCACAGTGACAGCACAGCTATGTATAAGTGGGGTCACAAAATGGGGATTCATACAGTGGTCCTGCAACTCCGATAACCACAGCATGCCTTTGAAAGATGTGGCTCATCGATTTTCTTCTTCACCTTCTGAACTAGTTGCTTTCTTGAGAACTAACAAAATCAAGTTCAGTGCAAGAGAAGTTCTAAATTATCCCTTTGGCCTCCAATGTTTTGAAAAAGAAAAAAACATATTGCTTATTCCTCACTTTTAAGCAAATGATCACTCAGAGTGGAATTTATTTCAGAGCATCACTGTGAACATTCCTGTTCAAGGTAAGAGATGGCACAGCTTGAAAAACTCTTCCGTGTCTTTCGTGTATGTGTCTTGCTCACTATGCCTTGAGAAATAGCATTAGAAATGCCTGGATGAAAATAAAAGCACATCCTTCAAAGTTCCACTCAATACTTTATTAATGTTTAAAAAAAGTGATTGAAAGATGCATACAGGTTTTGTAAAACTAGACCGCAGAGATGTACTTGATGTATTTCCCTAGCGCAGCAATACTGTTTTCTTGATCTGTACTCATGGCACCAATCAGCCAGTGGGAGCTCCATGTGTCGTGGATGAGGTCACTACAGGGTCGCTGCATAGTAAATAAGTTGCTTGGCTTTTTAGATAAGTTCAAGTATTGAATCACTTTCATATCTTCTCTCCAAATGACCTTTACCCGAGGGGAATACCATGCTCTGATGGAGTGACAGATTTGAACTGGCCCTTTTCCTGTCCAACAGCAATGACTTCTGAACTTCACTGTGGGTTTGTCTTGACAAGAATGAAAAGCTGCTTTCAGAGGGTGGAGGCTCACAAGCTATGTGTTTTGTGTGCACACACATGGGCGCGCATACTTCCCCACACCTCCCCAAATACCCTCTTTTCCCCTAATCCAGATGAAGTGCAAGACAGTCAGACATCAGAATGGCAGAGCCCACAGGTAGCAGGCAGAGGGGAGAGCGGGGAAGCAGGAGAGCTATTTTACAAAAGACATTTATAAATCATAAACTAACTGTAAAGTCATCAAAGCTACCCCCATTGCCCTGACTGAAAGCTCTGATCTACTGGTAGCGCGGCTTTCTCTCAGCGTGCACTGCTTCCGCTCTTGAGCTGAAACACGTGAGCTGAAGCTGCCTGTGTTGTATTTTGACAACTCATTTAAATGAAATGAATTTATTTGCTAATCGTTTGCAGGGAGGGAGTATAAATTAGAGGGACTAAGAGCATACGAGGGAGAGAAAAGGAATTCAGCTTTATAATTTACAGTGACCTTCAGGAAGGTCATAAACCTTTACCACTCCCAAATGAACATTTTGTCTCATTCTGGAGATAAGTTTGGATGCATGTAAAAAATGTGACCACTTTTTTACATGCCCAAATGCAGACCAAGCTCTTTTGAAGGCCATGACCTGTGATATAGACTTAAAATTTGTCCCTTAATATATTTATTTGCTGCATATGTCTGTATGATGTAATCCCTCTCTAATCATCTCCTCCCTCTCAGAGTACCATAAATACTCCAAGCAACTGTATGCCTCGACTAGATGCAATATGATTTCATTCTCTCACTCCATTGGGCTATCTACCCACCAAAATTTTCAATGCTGAGGAACCTCCATCAAATTTGCGTGTGATAGGATGCCAGGAAAAAAACAAAACCAAACCAGAAGGGATTAAAAAAATACAGTAGCACTCTTATTTCAAACTGATAGGCAGGGTTTCTTTTGGCAAAAGACAGTAATTGAGATTTTTTGCTTTTTAGATAACCAGCTCAAACATTTTACACCCTGTGTTGTGAAACCTCAAAACCTCAGCTGTGGAGTTAGCTGGAATGGAGTCTCTCCACAGCTTTTACATTTTACTTGTGCTTTCAAGTTCCATAAAGCAGTCTCTTTGATGTCAGTGCCCAGCTCAGCCCCTTTTGGCTCCTAATGCTTTGTCCTTTGCTTTTAGTGACTTCTTTTATTCCTGTTTCTAAGCTTGGTCTCTCTTTCCTTCTGTTCTGGAAGACCTGTCTCTCACTCCCTGAGTTTTCATTATTTAGTGGGACTCTTTCTCCTGTTCTACCACCTGGGCTGTGTCTCACTTGCTCTTGTTCACTCCCTCTTCAAAGACTTCCTTGTTTCCAAGCCTCTACTGTTGGACCTGGCTTTATTTTTCATTAGAAAGTTCTGGCTCAGAAAGCCTCAGCATCCTGTCAAGGACCACATTGGCTCCTGAAAAGTGTGTCCTACAGCCCTAGAGCTGCTTAGAATTACCTTGATATCCAAAACTCTGTGAAGAACAAATAACAGCACACAGCTGGCTCAGACAGTACTCTGCAGTGCTCCTGACAGCCTCTGCCCTGGAAGCAGCAAGGTGAGAGATGCTCCATATCCATAGTGCAGATTTGACTTGCCGTGAGGCTCCTGTATGAGAAGATCCAACAGCTTTCCACCCATTTATATCTTGGGGACAGCATGAAACCCCAGAAGGTGAGCTGTAAGAGCAGACTGTGACTTTGTTGGCCCAGTTCTCCCACCAGACTGCAATGGCTACCCTGGCTTTTCTGTGTCTGGCTTATGTGAGATCTCTGCTGAACTGGACATGGCAGGGGACCCTTAGCAATTGTATCTGACACTGAGGGCCACAGCATTCCTCCTCGCTCTCTTCCTCATGCAAGGTCTGAGGAAAGGCAAGTGTTGTGACAGCTGTAAGAGAGTTGTATAAGTGAATAAAGGGACGTTTCATCCCTATGTCAATTCTCAGCTAGGATCCTTAAAACAAGATAAAGTGGAGGCAGAAGGAAAGGCCTTTCCTCTTTTTACATCTTTAGAGAGTAATGTTCTAAAATAAAACTGCAGAAGAGATAGTAAACCTGATGCAAGTCTGTTATACCCAGCATTAGCATACCAAAGTCACCAGCATGAACACATTTGGAGTTTGCCTGTTCATTAGCTGGAGTGCTCTGTTTTAATGGTGCACTAGTTTAGCACCGATGTAACACCTTCACAGTCAAACTCTGTGAGCCCAGTTTGAAAGACTGTAAGCATTTCCTTCAGGTGGCCAGGCAAGCAAAGCGAAATGAAAGCTGCTAGTGGGTGAAAAGGAATAAAAAAACAGGATAAGAGAGTGTGATATTTCTCAGAGCCACGCTGGGAACACTGCAGGAATCCTAAAGAACACATCCAAGCTGAAAGGAGAGAGGAACAATTTTTGGCTGAAGTTGGTGCAAACAATTACTGTGCAAGCACCGAGAGCGGGCCTGTCTCTTTTTTTTTAATGGACTAGGGAATAGATTTGGCCGCAGGGTAACGGGAGGCAACTCCTTTTTCTATTTTTTAATACTTGCTTGTCTGTGTAACACAACCAGAAAACTTAATTTCTGCACTGGGAAATGTCTCTTGAAAATCAAGCCATTGGTCCTTCATTCAGAAACCTGATGTTTGCCCTGCTATTCTCTCAAGTCGTCTTCGCCAGTGAAGTCTAATTTCAACTGCATGTGTGTCTTTATATTTTCTGAAGCAGGAAATATTAATCACTAAATCTGATTGGTCTCACTGCTGCTTACCCCAGGCAGCTTTTTTAGCTTATGAAAACTGGTGTCAGTTGACATTGTGATCCACATGGCTTGATGAGTAAGAGCTGAAGCTGAGCTATTTCCATTTTAACTAGACAATAAAGCAGAGAAGCTGATAAACGCTGAGGTAGGGTAGATTTCAGCAGGGAGGTTTTATGAAATGAAGTTTTCTCATTGGCCTCGTACCCATCCTATTACTGGAAATGGAGCTGCCTATGCTCATCCTTTTAATGTTTTTATTAAGAGATCTCATCAAAAGACAGGAGAAGACTGTGCAGCCAACTGAGAAAATTAAGGGGCGAAAGGCTTATTGTTATATAAATGTCCCTTCCTCCCACTTTTGCAGAGCTGTTCTTGATCCTTTCAAAGCAGTTTCCCTTCGAGAAAAGATGTTGTTAGCTTGAATCATACAAAGAAGAAATTACAACAGTTAGTCTTTTATGTTAATATTTTAGTCCATTAATGCCATTATTATTTATCTAGCACAAGCTGAATGCTAGGGGCTTTTCAGACAGCAAACTCTATGTGCCAGTGTATCGTCTGTGGGTGATGCATGTGAGAGGATGTGTGAGTTGGCATCTAATTAGGTGCTGGCCTGCACCTGAGGAGATGGGCACTGGGATCCCAGCTCTGCAGCACAGAGGTAAGCCAGAACAAACACACTTTTCAAAGCTGCTCAGCTCCCAGCTTTGAGGTATAAGGCCTGATCTCTCAGTGCGTTGCTCTTCCTGCTGGTAAAAGAGAAGCCACTATGCTTTGTCGCTGTGTCTTCAGATTTCAGAAGGTGTCAGGAAACGCAACTTCCCATGTAGATAAGGACTACTTAGCATATTGTGACATGCTCTCATTAGAGGCCTCCCTGCACTGCTACAGCGTGATACCTCAATAAATGCATTTCTTCCTCTGCCAGAACACGTTTTGATTTTCTATATTCAGTTCCACAAACAAGCAGAGAAATTTCACCTGTATTTTTAACAAGTTGGCTCCATACCTCCTTTTAAAGTTCCTTTTTTTTTTTTTTTCCTTTGAAGGATGAATATTTTAAATTGAACAGAAAAGGTAAGGGGCAAGCTGAAGGACAGGGGCAAGGCTTACAATGCTTAGGATGAAGTTTATTTTAATTTGCTCCAATTTTTTCCCCTCCTGTGCTTCCTTGAAGAGAAGTTTGAATGCAAAGTCAGGCAGAGTTGATTTTTGATTTCTCTGGATACCACTGTAGACGAAAATTCACTACACTTAATTGCCTAAGCAGGTAATACCTTCTGCTCTCAGTAGACAGGATTTTCTAAGCTGATGCACTGACCTGTCTTCTAACAAAGTCTGAAAACTGGAGATAAGAGGCTGACCTGTTTCAGAGGGTCTCCTCCATTTTAGGTGGAAGGGCTGAGGTTGGGCACCGCCATAGGGTTACTGCCATACCTCCACATTTCAGGGAGACCCCTCTCGTGATAAACAGAAGCAGCAGGTAGAAGGGCAGAAAAGGAGAAGTAGCTGTGTTTCTTCTGATCCTTCCCACCTGCCCCAGGCTTTGTGCATGCCAGAACTGAAGTGACACAGGCCCAGCAGAAGGGGACTCCACTTTTCTTTTTCAGGAGCATAAGGGCTAGTCCTGATGAGCTGGAAAGAGCCTTTCCATTTGCCCTGGGGCATCCCATGGCTGCACAGACAGCAAAATGAAATGCTATGAAATGCTCAACAGGGATGTGCTTGAGTTTGGGTTTCACACAGCTGTTTCTGAAGCCTACTGCCTGCATGCTGTTGTGCTATAAAATATGACATTAAAGACCCTGAGACCCAAGGTCCTCTGTAGGGGGACCATGGGCAGTCATCTCTCACCGCTATGCCAGCCCCCTCAGGGTTAGTTGCTCACATACAAGGCTGTATGTGTTGGGAGGTCAGTGGCCCCGGACACAACCTCTATATGGATGTAGGAGATACAGACATATAAACATATAGCCTATGCCAAAGCTGAATGTCTGTGAAACCTTTTGGTACACAGTGCCATTCACAGTTTAGTTAGACCTTAGAAAAGGTCCAGAAAAGATGCTTGGTTTGGGATCCTTGCCTAAAGCTGAACCACATTATACTTTTGGTCTCTACTATATATCTGGCTCCAAACCTAATCTTCCTTTATACATAGGTTGATGCCTGTTTGTGCACACAGAGGTCTCTGGGGAATGCAAGCAGTCAGATGGGGAATCTTGCATGTTGGGAGCCCACTGATGAATAAATAAAGGAGTGCTGGCTTCCAACAGTGCCAATTTCTTAACCTTTGGGATCATTAACAACTTCTTCCTTCCACTGGAAAAAAAGCCAGCAGTTCCTGCATTTTTCTGAGGCACAAGCAAAGCATTTAGCACCACAAATAAGCTCATAATCTGAAGGCAAAATGCCAGGAAAAGTGAAAGCAGATTGCTCCAAGGCCCTGAATATCTTAGTGATCCTTTACTTGTTTTTCAAATGCTACTTCCTTTTTGTTTAATCACAAGTTCGGGTCAAGACACTCTTCAAAATATCATGCCCTGTCCATGTGCATTTTCTTAACCTTAAGGATGTTCACAGTTTCCTGCTTTGCCAGCCAAAACAAACGCAACGCAGAAATGCCTACACACATCCAGAGCAGTCGCTGAGTAGCTCTCATTTTTAATTTACCTACAGATGGATGTACCATCCATCCATGTATTTTTTTTCCTTATGTGCAAAGCCAACATCCACAGAGTTGGCATAACAAGTATTTGAGAAGCTGTATTTTTTTTGTGAAGCTCATCAAAAGGAGTACATATACTCTATGTGAATAACTTTAGATGGCAGGGCTACAAAAAGAGCTGAGGCTGATAAAGGCCATAGGCAGGAAGAATATTCAAACCCGATGAAAATGAAATAATGCTGTGTCTTCCACAAGAGACTTCCAGCCAAAGAGCCCAATGGGTTTTCACAAGGGATGGGGGGCTGGGGAAGCCCATGGCACCCTGGGGAAGGGTCTGTCTGCCCTGGGCTCCTTGTTGAAGAGGAGCCTTTGGGTGCTCTCTCAGGACTGATCTGAGATGACAGGACTGTTCTCCTTCCCCTACCTGCTCTCTGAAGGACCAGGCTTCCCCATCACAGCTGGCCATCCAGTCCTGCAGTAACATGATGCTTCAACACAGTGGGTGTCCCAGTGCTCTCCTCATCTAGGGAGGTGGTTCAAGGTAGACAGCAACATAGCATGCGGCTTCACTGCCTTGCTATGGGACTGCTGCTGCATCAGAGCAAGGCGATAGTTGCAGCATTTGCATCAAGTCACAGTAAGTGAAATTCTGAGTGAGTATAGGGCAAAAAAAGATCACTGTGAGAGTGGTTCAGCACTGAATCAAGTGTCCAGCGAAGCTGTGGACTCTCCATCCTTGGAGACAGCCAAAACTCAACTGGATGAGCCTGAGCAACCTGCTCTAAATTTAGTTAGCCATGCTTTGAGTGAGAGGTTGGACTGGAGCCCTCCAAGGGCCCATCCAGCCTACACTGTGCCATGATTCCATGACAGGGAAAGACAAATTCTCCTCTCCTCTCCTCTCCTCTCCTCTCCCCTCCTCCCCTCCTCTC
>WHYT01016908.1:466452-525403 GCA_009806455.1 Tetrax tetrax
CTCTCCCTCTCCGAACCTCTCCCTCTCCGAACCTCTCCGAACCTCTCCTCTCCGAACCTCTCTGAACCTCTCCGAACCTCTCCTCTCCTCTCTGAACCTCTCCTCTCTGAACCTCTCTTCTCTATACACCTTTTGGATTGCACTTGGCTGCTTTTCTGCTAGGAAAACAAGGCTTGAAGGTAACCCATCACTCCATATACACACCTGATTTTGAGGAGAAGCTCACATTTTTCAAATGTGAAGCAAAATTTTCAAAAACAAATGACTTGTTGAAGATCATGCAGTACATTGTCAGCAGTGCATGACTGTGCCCTGATGGTCTGAGCACTGATGTTTTGTAGCCAGAGGACATGCTTTTCCCTGATCCCTCTGAGAAAAGGAAAAGAATATCTCTGTGAGCAGCCTCTGTGAGGAACATATCCTCATGGTGAAATACCAATTGTGATTATATTGTGTAAACCTCCTGAAATCCACATGTCAAGTGGCAAAAAATTAACCTTAAAATTAACCTCTACCAATCACATCAAAGGGAGAACAATGACGTATTTAATTTTGCTCAGTACTCACCAGGGAGAGAATGGGCTCCAGCCCTGTTCATTAATATTTAATATAAATTTTATTAATTTTCTGAAATAAAGGGTTTAATATCTGACTTACACCTACCTCTTGGATCCCAGTGGAACTCATCCTCTTTGTTATCTGCTTTTGAATTTGCTTTTGGGATCTTCTTTAAAAAAATCTGTTTTTTCCTCTTCTTCTTGACAATGGGTCCTAGAGAAGTTAGCCAAACTGCAGGACAAAGATATTGCTACAGTCGGGATAGCAGTAAAAGTGAGAGCTGAGTGCTGTTTGAGTCACAAATAGACATGGACCTGTTCCCCATGCAGTCCATAGCAGGCCACTAAGGGGTTCAGCCCATCAGGAACCCCTCAAGCTGATCATATGCCTCACTTGATGCAGAGAGATAGCTAGCAGTGCCACACTGCACCATAATTAATTTATTAATTACCCATGTCATGATCAGATGTATGGCTGAGGTGACTGCTGCAGGGGTGACTGAGGGCTCTGGGGGTAAATACAAAATCAGGCCCAGCTGCCATACAGGACAGGCCCAGCCTTGTGAAGAGTGTACCCACCCTGCAATGAAGCCAGAATCCCAGGGAATGTGATCCTGAGGACTGACTGGGGGATGTGGCTGAGCATCCCAATGGTCCGTATGCAGAACTGAAGAGGAAGGGTGCAGAGGAACCCCCTCCAAAGCCAGCACTTCTTCCTGACATGAGGCTGCCTGCCCTGCCTGCAGCTGGGGAGAGGGGAGCTCACAGCCCCCAGCTGCTCCCTCACCCCTACCTCCAGCCAGTTATAACCCAAGGAGTGTGTTAATTTGCTGTGTGTGCTTCACCCTCAAAATGGCTTTTGTTTAATTTAGTGACAAGATGGATTTGCTTCCTGGCCAGTTCTTGGCATTTATTTACTCGGTGAAGGAACACCTGGACAGAAAAGGGACCCCCACCACCCACACCAGCGTCACCCGGAAGGGAGCCAGGGCTGCCCCCCTCCACCCTCAAGTAATGCCTGCTGGTCCCTTCCTCAAAATATTTTGCTAAAATTAAAGAAAGCACTTTTTGGTGGAACACCAGGGTTGAGGAGAGATTTTTTTTGATCAGTGCAATTTTTGCATTGCAGAAGAATTCTGAAATGGAGTCTTGCTGTTCCGAATTTTCTTTTTTCCCCTCCCTTGCAGCTGTGAAATTTCCTGAGTTATGGGAAACACAGATCCTTACTCAGGTTTTCATGTCAGCAAGAAATTTGTGATCATCTAAGATGAAATTGCTGTGACTTTTCCCTGCTTTTGTTTGTGGTACATGCCACATACAGGGAATGCCTCGCATGCACCTTCGGAGCTGAAAAATGAAGCCTGCATGTAACAGTGGTTCCGGATTTGCCTGCATGTAACTGTGGTTAATTTGGCCAAAAGCCTGTGACAAGAGCAATCACACATAACTTCTGAAGTTGATTGTATTGTTCCATCACACGGAAGAGGCAAACTACAGGCCCACTTTTCTTTCACTGGATATGATTAATTCCCATTGATTTAATCACTGCTGGGGTTTGTGTCAGGCGGGGACAGAGCAGGGGGAGGAAGGACCTAATAGCAGAAAACCAAGCATTATCTCTAATCCTAAATTTTCCTCACTAGGTATCACTGAAAGGCCTCGGCTACAGGATAATGTTCATACATCTATTTTTTTTTCTGCTGTAAACAGCAGAACATTTTAGGAACAGAGTGGGGAGTATGGGTAGCCAAGTCAAGACTCCAAGATTACGTCACTGCTTATGGTAAAGCGCTGCAAGTCTGGATTTGAGAGGTTGCTAGTACCGTGCTGCAGGGTCCTGACAAAGCAAACAAATCTCTGCAAAAATGCAAACACCTTTCCTCTGACAGGAATGCCACTGCCTACATAGCTATTGGCAGTTTGCAAAGCCTGTGTAATCAGTCATGGGGATAAAGGACACAAATATTTCTAGATGCAGCACTTTTCTGCTGATTTCAGAATCACCCTGCAAAGCAATATGACCATTCTCACAAATTCAGCTCTTGCATGTTCCCCATTTTTTTTTCTTTCTTGAGAACTATCTTCTTTCTCCAAAAAAAAAGACCAGTGTTTGCCAAGGACACCTAATCCCTATTCCTTGCTCTCAGGGGGTTCATTCACGTGGCAAGAAAGACCACAGCTTAGCTGAGTGAAAGTGGCCTGATGTTCTCATTTTGTTCTTCTACTCTCCTTCTGTTTTACAATCTATTTAGGATTAGAAACTTTCTTAGGAGAGGTAATTCTCCTGAAATGGAGTTTCTGTAAAAAAAAAAAAAAAAAAAAAAATAGGGACAAGGGAAAAATCTTAAGTTTGAAACTTCTTGTTTCAGCAGTCTTTAATGGAATAGTGCTTCAAAAAACTCCTAAAAATGTTTTGTTTTGACATTTTCCAAATGAAACATTTTGACCTTTTATGTCAAAATGGCATTTTTCATTTTAAAAGTGATCTAAACTACAAGGAAACAAAGTTGAACAGGAGAACTAAGCACCTGGAGAATGACATGTATGTTTCATTTTGACTTGAATAGATTAGTCTGAATTATCTCACCAAGAAACTCAAAATAATTTACTGTAATCAGAATAGTATTTCCCTGATTCATCAACATAGGACAAAAATAGTAAAAACATCTCTTATATGCCTCAGCTTTAAGCTGAACACATGGTTGGACAAAGTGAACATTTTTTTTATTTGATTTGCTGTGACAGCAAAACCTTGAATGACAAAAGAGCTGCTTAAGGTGCTTCTAATTTCTCTGATGAGTTGGAGGAGGTCAGCTGCAAAAACACAGCAACAGCATACCCAGCCCCTTACATTTTGGGGATATGAGAACTATAGCGGCAGCAAAGAGGAGGGTGAAAAAAATTAAGCTGATGGTCAGCCCTGAAACTGGCCAACTGCATCTAAATTCCTGTGCCAAGGCATGTTACCAGCTCTTTTGAGCTGTTATCTTCTCTCACCTAACCACAGCCCTAAGACCTTTAATTTTGTTGCCGGAGCCCTACGTTATTGACCTGGCTGCCCCAAACAGCTTCCTTGGAGCTCTTACCACGTTGCCCTCAGCGCTTGTGTCTGCTGCCCGTGTGCACTGAGCTTGGAGGCTAAAAATACCCCCCATTACAAATGCTACTGCATAGCAGGAGCATTTCTTTCTCCCTACGAAATCCCTCCATGTGGGTTGTGTTACCATCCCGCCTCGGCTAGCACATGCTGTCTGGGATTAACGGGCCTGTGAAACTGAGACCTGCCAGGGGCCAGTGCAAACCCAATTCTGCCCCCAGGCTGGAGCAGGAGGGAGACTCAGCTATGCTCTTCTCAGGTGTCTCCTCTGGGAGTTCTTCTCTCAGAGGGGTCGGCATCTGTGTTACTTCACCTCTTCAGGGGTAATCCAGGCATGGCAAGAGATGGTGGCCAGTGCCCTCCTCACCAGTCCCCATAGTGACTTCCCCTTCATGCTCCCTGGCATTTGAGCTCTGTTGTAGTTCCCCTGCTTAGTGCTGTTGCCCAAACCCACCTTTCCCATGAGGGTTTTCCTCCTTTCCTTTGTGAAGGCTTTCAAACCTTTGAGAGGATGCAACGAGCCTATGCAATGAGGGCTTTGTGACCCTGGATGCACTTGCGGTGTGTTTCACAGGCACTATCGCCGGGCATATAAAAGAGCAGTTTATTATAACAGAAGCTCTGCTGATAGCATGGTGCCCGCAGTGCACTCACAAGGATGCCTGGCTTATTAAGGGATGTAAAAAGAGCCTTTTAGAAGTGTCACTCCTACACACCAGGGTACAGCAGGAGGTGCACAGCAGCGGTCTGTGTGTCACTCACAGCAGGGATTGCCGGCACAATGGCTTCTGTTTTTGCTGCCTGTTCAGTATTATTCGTTTTATGTTGATACTGTCGATGCACTTAAAGAGATTATGTATTTTTCCCATGGCATAAACAAAATGACTTGCATTTTGCAAGGAGAGTAATTGTAATGAGAAGTCAGGCTTCAAGGTGAAATGATAGTAAGGTTGACAAGGAGAAATAAATCTCGTATGCTCAACTTGGCCTGAGCTGACTGACATTTCCTTAAATAAATTAACAAAGTCAAGTCCTCATGTTCTTACCTTATGGGGAGGAGGAGAAGAGGGAACAGGCTGCAACCTCGCAGCAGGCAGCGTTTTTAGTAGCTGATCTCTTACCGTTAGCTTGAATCCAGCTTCAAACAAGACATGAGTTTGGTGGTTCTCCTAAGGCCAATGTCAAACCTTTGCCCTCCCTTTGCCATCCCCTGCTTTGAAGCAGCCCAGAGCTAGACATGATCACAGAGACGGAGGATGATGTAAGAACTCCTCTGAAGCCAGCCTGGCTTAAGAGGTCACTCTGGGAGCAGCTATGGCCTTTCTTCCCCCTACCCCATGTCACCCCCCACAACCCCCTGCTCAAGAGCTAGCCATGAGATAGATTGAAATGGGAAGGGGGAATGATGCTATTAATAACTCTGAATTGCTGTTCCCTGGAAGGTGCTAAGCATTCGTTTGTCCTTTATTCCCAGAGGACAACATACTGTACGTTACAGCCATTTGTTGTTTGGGTTTTATTTTCTCCCACCCAAATACAGAACAGTGGCAGCTGTATGAGAATAGCATTAAAATGTGTAATGCACCATAAATAAACAGAAATAGACAGTCAGGAAGCTGTGGTAATCACTGCTTTGATGTAGCATGAATTACGATGTGTGTACGTATGTGAGTGAGTTGGGGGGGGGACGACACACAGTTTAAGGGCTTCATGTTTCTGGCTGTGCTTGTTTTGAGTCAGCTGCTGTTGCTCTGGGAAGACAGCGAACCCAGCCTGCCGTTTACAAATCTCCACCTTCTCACTGACAGCTGCTATCCCTTGACTCAGAGGAAAAGGATCTCAACCTCCACCGCCTGTTCCCTCTGAGTCCCTCCCTCCCCCTCCTCCTCCTTCTCCTCCTCCTCCTCCTTGTCCCCTCTGCCCCAGCAGCAAGGCAGAAGGGGGAATCCCGGCTGTCTCCCAGGGACTGGGTCACTCCTCCTGCCACCTAGGAACGATCCTCTAACAGCCTGGCCTTCGACATCACCTTCCAGGAGTAGCTGATTTATGTTACTTGAGTCTACATTAAGGTGTTGTTTTTTTCCTTGCTGACTCCCCACTGTTACCAGGATAGTGAAAGCAGCAACGGATGTGTCGGAGTGGGCAGATGAGGTTATTAACAACTCAGCGTCATGTTTCCCTCAAGGTACCGAACATTAAAAAGGTGGCTGTTGAATCCTAGTGCTCTGAGATCCTGTGAGTAAGACATCCACAGTAGGTGAAAGACAGGAAAGCCAGCAGAAAAAAAAATGCAGCAAGGGTGTCTCCCTGTTGATTATCTTCTATCGGCATCCCAGAGCCTCCTTTAGCTGGCACAGCAAGCTGCTTGTTTGGAATAATCTCCTGCCCATCCCTGTTACAGCAGCAAGACAGCTTATTAAAACAGCCCAGCTTTCTTTTTTTTTGTGCTCTTTTCATTAATGTTTTACCTGGAGCCAATAGTCTTCCTCTGAAAAACTTATTTGGTCTGAATAGCCACAAATGAGTCTGACAGTGCTTAAGTGCTGCTTGGGTTCAATGAATTTTCTGACCTTATGATAATGTAGGTGTCACAGGGCACCAATAAATGCCAAAAACTGTCTTCCAGCCTGTAACTAGCTGTATAACCACCGCAGAGCACCACGGTGCTCAGCCGACCTGTGAGGGCCATTAAAGAGCCGTGAGGAGATGAGTCCCTCCTGACCTGCTCCCATAGATGCTCTCTTGCAGCTCCACAGTCGGAGAGTGACCAGTGCCCTCAGCTGTACATTATCCCCCCGGCCTGGTTCAGCTCCGGGCTCTGCTCTCAACCCTGGAGTGAAAACATCAACTAAAACGTTCATTCTTCTCGTACAAGAAGTGCCATTTCGTAGCTGGGGAGAGGCAGAGAAGGTGCAGGCTCTGCTGACAAGCAGCTGTCTCAAACAGGGAAAAGAACCCAGAACCAGGAGCACTTAAATATTTACAAGTTTTTCAGTCAAGTCAGTCAAGTCTGAACAGCTTAGATAGTCATAATTAACTGCTGAGAATGGGTAGAGATTTCTTGAAACTGTGATATATTGACACAACCAAAGGCTAAGTACCGAGTATGCAAGTGAAGGAGTGATTTTAGCTAGACGGTTTCAATGGGAATTTGGTGCCAAATATCTCTGAGCATCTGGAGCTATATTTTTCTTGTTGTTATCACTTAACACAGTTACTCTTTACTTTATTATCATTTTAGCTAAGAGGGAAGGTTGTGCATTGAAATCTTTCTACATATAGTGACTGCAATGCATAAAAGCAGCAGGCAGCCCTGCTATTTTTCTCCAAGGAATAAAGATGCACCTTGGTGGAGCTGAGTTAACGCTTCCCGACTCAGCAAGGAACTAAGGATGCTCTTAACTTTATTCACAAGCTTTAAAAAGTTAGTGAAACAAGCGAAGCCTTGCTACTGTGCGGCATAGCTGCGCACTAATGGATGCATTAGAAAACGCTGTCACAACGCACGTATATTGCCACACACGGTAATTACTCAAATTGCAAGATAATTATCATTCCAAATCGGAAATAGCTGACTTGCACTTGCTTCACAAATGCTAGAAATACCTTCCCCATTCAGAACTAGCAGGCTTAGTTCCGTATTATGTTGTAGCTCCGTTGCCCTCCAGCACCACAAAAGGCCTGGAGAGGCCAGAAATAGCCTCTGGGGAGCAATCTCCGACAGAAGACATTCATCCCAGCCCATCTGCTGGCAGACCACGGCGCCTCAACACTAGCTCGCTCCAGCTGCCTCACAAACCTCTGCCCAGGGCCCTTGTTGGGAAGGGGCCATGTGTCTGACGTGCAAGCAGAGAGCACTGCCTAGCAGTCACTTGCAAGCAGCGTATGGTCCTAGGGGCTAAATTAAACTCAGTTCAGGCGACGACAATAATTCATGAAGCACCTCTTCCCTTCCCGGCCTCCTAGCCCCGAAATACCATCTCCTCCTCCCCTCCTGCTCGCTGGCTGTCACCTGGCAGACCCTTGTGAGTGTCTCTCCCCGTAGTGAGGTCAAGTCGGAGCTGGGGGCGGTGCAGGATGTGGCAGGGAGCCAGTGACAGCGTATTTTGGAGCAGGTGATGAGCAGGACAGGGAAGGGAAAATCAGGCTGTGGCTCCTTCATCTCAGTGAGCAGCTCCCTGCAGGGCAGAGGGGAATGCTCCCCTGGATGAACCCCAGGAGGCCCATGGTGTGCCAGCCCCTGTTTTCTGGAGGCAGCATCATAAAGTGGGGTGGCTCTACCTCCATGCCAGGGTGCCAGCTCATGGCGAATGGGCAGAGGGTCTTGAGGGTCTTGGGCAAGAGGTAGGACTCCGTGTCTTGCAGAGCTACAGGCCCTCCCTGCCTTTCGCTCAGGACAAAAATGGTCTCCTGTCTGCTTTTTCAAGTTCTCTGTGGCTCTGTCCCTCAGTGGGAATGGAGCTGATGGGTCTCCTGCCACGGGCGCCATGATGGGCCTGAGGTTTCCGACCGTGCTGCTGAAGTGCAGAGCAGGAGGCTGCCCCCCCGTCCACCTGCCAAGCACCAATAGTCCAGATGCTGGTTACCGTCTTCTCTTGCTTTGTTTGGATGTTGCTCTCAGCACAAATCACACTTCTGTGGTGCACAATATCTTCAAAACCGTTACACTACTGCAAAAAATATATGAACATGAGGAATATCAACTGCCCTCGTCTTGAGATTATCTATTGCTCTTTGTAAAGATCAGACTTGGTAAATTAATGATACAAAATGGCTTCTTCTGAGTCATCTCCCTTTTTTGTTAGCTTTAGAGGCTCAAGCCATCCAATAAGATCATAAGGATTTTTAACACTCTTTCTTGAGCAGAAGGAAAAATAACTGTTACGTTTCAAATGAACATAAGGGGATTCTACAATGCAAGAGTTATATGACAATGCAAGCCTAACTATAAGAAATCATTCTGCTAATTTCTGTAAGTAAAGTGTATTTAAATCAGCCAGAATGTTGGTATATCCAGACTTCTGATCATTTTTTAATTTCCTTTGCATTGTGGAAGAAAAATAGATTTTTTTTTTAAAATGAAAAATTATTGACACTTCAGTTCTCCTCAACTAAAGTCCACGGAAGGTTTGCCATTGTCTTAAATGAAGTCAGAATCACACTGTTGCAGTCCTGTTTAGTGTCATAAAATTGTTGAGCTGCCAGTTTCCTGTTGGCTTGTTAATGGCTTTTTTTAATGATATTTAAAGCACGTAAATTATTTGTATAGTGATTTATTCTACTTTGCAATTAATTGCAGTCATTGCAATATATTTTATCTTGCACTGGGGGTTTATTTTACATGCTGAGACCATTATATTTTCATTTTTTATGGTATTTGAGAGCTTTGCATTTGTCCAAAAGATGTAAGTATGCCGGTGAATGACTGCATGCAAATTCAGTGTTCTGCTTTCAGACAGTTTATGACATTCAGTCAGTGTCTTTGCTGAGTAGAGGTTTGCATTCTAAGGATTTTATTTTATTTTTTAGCAAAGCTTCTGACACATTATTGCTAGGATTTCAGGTAAATCCAGTATTATAGCACTCCACATTTTTTTTCTTCATATTTGTGGTTTGGTTTTTTTTTTTAATTTTCAAGGAATATCAAGAATGAAATTTGTGTATAAAACCATGGTACATCATAAAGCATATCACATTCACTCGAAGATACTACTAGCATGAAAATATTAGTAGTTATAAATCCATCTCCAAGAAAAATGACTATATTTCTCTGCATTCGACCAGCTGTTCATTAAATGGAAAGATACTTTCTCTAAATTGTCTAAGTTTTAAGGTCATGTATCTCCTTTTAATGGCTCAGTCTTTGAAGGAGCATTCTTCCAGTTGTTAAACTAGCTCTCAACATAAAGTCTTATCTACTGTTTATGTGCATGAGGGTGAAATTTGTATTCATGGAGAGAGCTAAAACAAGACTTATATCCTTTTTCTCCTGAAGATGTGTTCTTCCACCTTGAAGACACTTATACTCTTGAGATGTGGAAATGTGTGCAAGCCTCAGAAATCACCAAAGCAGCCAAAACTGCAGGGTTTTTTTTGTATTCCTCTATCCTTTGTATTTTACAATCTTCATTGGGCTCCCGACCTTGACAGAAGTGTGGTCATGTTTACTGTGAATACCTAAAACTAGGAAAGCTAGAAAACATGAAAAATAAGATGTGCTACTCCTTGACTAATGGTCAATAATGCATGGACAGAAATAGAGCATCACAAGGGAGATCAGCATGGGGAAAGTCTACCAGAGATCCCATGAGATGGAGTGACTGACTTTAGTATTAAGCCAACACCAATGGCATTGCACTCCTGTTTAAAGGCTCCACTCTGCAAAGAATCCCTCTACCTCGTCAAAGACACCTCACCCGGTAGAAATGAAAGGTAAGACTGTAGACCTTTAAACTTCCATTATTTGTGACCCTTTTAAAACATCTCTGCTTTCAATAATTAGCAGCCTGCCAAGAGTAAGCTTGCTTTTCCTTAGCCATCACTTGACACCCCTTAACAAGTAGCCACCTGTGGATGTCCCTGAGCCTGCAAAACATGATCTGAAAACCCAAACCAAAACCAAAGCAGACATAGTGCAAGACAGTAAAGTATGGACAGGTGATCTGGTTTGATAAAGCCTCTGGAGAGTCTAGAAGACATCTCAGAGCTGAAGGCAGATATTTCAAGTCTCAGCCTATGCTTTCATCTTAAAAACAATTTTCCTCTCCGTTTCCAAGAAATGCATATCTAGGTAGCAAATTCTGGATACTTCATTCAGGATCAGTGGAGGGATTTGGTCAACAGTAGTCAGCTCAAAAAGAAACCCTCCATTGAAACCAAGCCCTGTGCAACTCAAGTGTGGGCTAGTTTTGATAATTCCTATATGCCTTTCACTCTCTGGTCGATATGGCTCAAAATTAATGACATGCAGAACAGATCAAGATGAATTCTCTTAGTCTGACAGCAGTTAATATGATAATGAATAGATATTGATAGTGTCTAAAGTGTTTACATGGATGCAGGTGACACAGGTGCGAAAATATTCCTACTTCTGTCTGTCAGTGTCCTAGATATAATCAGTCTAGTGTCTGGGTTTAAATTCCGTAAACGATGTAGGAGTTTTCGTGGTATTTTTATAATAAATATGATTGAGTGACAATTTACCCCCAAAAGTGAGATTAGTATTTATTCAGGAACACATTTCTATTTAGTAGTATTTAAATGAACACATAAATTAATAGATAAGCTTGTTAATGACTCGGAAACGTAATTAGTTTGTTGATGTAAATTATTACTCAGCAGGAAATTCAGGTCTGCAAAATAGCTGCACAGTTTTAGTTGCCGACAGTCACAGTGCCTTAAATAAGTTATTTCCACAAGTTCCCTGAAGCTGCTTATAGATGCTTTTATTTCATTTAAGTATTTTATATTACTCTGATGGTAACATTGGTTCTTCTTTCATAAAACATCTTCTCTCAGACACCAGACATCTGGGAAAATCTGAAAACAGAAACTGCTCAAAAGCACTCACTCATCAGCCCTGCATCATAAGGTTAAAATTTAAAGGAGACGGTAACAAACTTTGTTGCAAAATTCTTGACTCCAAGCTTTGTCAGACAAAAAGAGGAATTTCTGTATAATCAAGTTTCGCTATGTGACAGCAACTGATGTCTCAATGTTCTAGCAAATGAATGTTTTCTGAGTTATAGAAATTAAAGTTCAGTCATTCGAACACCAGTTATTTTATTTGACTTACATAATTAGTGACCATTACCACTCATTTCAGCTGACTGGTAAATGTTTATTTACTTTTGCTTCATGTCCCCAGAGCAGCACAAAACAGTCTCAACACACTGATGTGTCTAGCAGCAAAAAATGTCTAGGCTGTAATCAGAGGTGTCATTGCAGCAAGGGCAGAGACACCTCTGGTGCGGTTTGCCCAGGTACCACCAGAAGGATGCTCTGCAGCATGGTCCTTAGTGCATAACATCTGCCTCAGCGTGTACTCATCATTTCTAGGCAGATCTGTCCAATCTATCCTACTCCCAGTGCCACAGTGTGCTGCTACCTCTGCCCAAGCTGGTTTGCTCAGTACTGGTGCAAATAGGTCTGTTCCTGCTGAAATCACGACTGTGCCTTTGTCAACATGCCCAGGGAAACAGGGGGACACCAACCCTCCTTTTCTAAAATGCTCAGGAAAGATTTCCAAAGTTTGTGTAGTGGAGACTGCTGATGAAGGAAATTCTCAGTCAACACAAAGAGCAAAAAACAGAGGCAGAGTGAAGGAACTGCAGCCTCACCAACGCTATGGGGAGCACAGCAGCTTCCCGGCTGTCCGTGCTAACTCACTCTGTGACTTACCTACTGATACCACGGTTGTGCAGATCCGAGTAGCCTTCTTTGTTAAGACAGTTCAAGTACCTTAAATGAGACTGCTTGCACACTAGGTGAGATTTTAATGATAAATACAGTTAAACTGTAGGAACTGAATGGGATCTAAAGTCATGTGACATGGATAGAGCCGAATGTCCAATGGATTAAATTCAAACACTGCACTTTGTTGGTGAGAACTTTCTATGAGGACAGAAGGGCAAGGCATACAAATAGCTCATTCTTTATAAAAACAATTATTTATTATTATTTTTTTTATATTTTATTACCCGTAGAAGATAAGGTGAAACAAATTATTCAGCTCATCTTCCCTTATCACTGCAATCCTTTCTTGAGCTCACTAGGGATATATTTATGCTTGTTTCTCCATTGCCTTGTATTGGAGTTTAGGTTATATCATGCTGATAAATTCTGATAGCTGGAAATAATACAAGGAGGATGTTTTTAAAGTAAATTATTACAGGGAAAGAGAAGAATGTCTATCACCATCATGGTGTTTGCAAAGGAGATCTACATTTGCTTTCAAACAATAGACTAACTGCTTAAATCCCCTCACCTCTGTGAGTATTCGTGAATATAAGAACTAGGGCTACCTTTCCTGTCGTCCCAAAAGACAAACGTATTGATACGGCAATATGAAATAGAACAGTAGTTTTGACTTGAGAATTTATCCCCTTAGTCAAACACATGCAGAAAAGCAGCTATGAAAATAACGTAAATAATAAGGTTAATAAGTTTAACTTAATAAGCATCAATGCCAGTGTCATATCTCTGCCTGGTGCTAGGGGGACGGTGTTTGTGGTTGACAGATGAACATGCTGCTCTCTTCTGGCCTTAAAAATCTATGAAATCAAGTCTCTGAGGTCTGGAAAAGTGCAACTGTTTTCTCTGAGGCAGCCAGATCTAGAGAAAAGCATGTCAGACCAAGTCCTTTCAGGGCACCCAGAAGGGGAACTGCGTTAACACCACAGTGTCCCAGTCAGTAGGAGTGTTGCTAACACAACACTTGAAGAGTTCAAAGTGGCCTGTGAAGGCAGCACAAGGAGAAGAAGCCCTGGACGCTTTGTGAAAATTTCCTTCCCTAGCTGCTGTTGGCAAAACTCCCACTGACTGGGTAACTAGTCCAGCTGTAAATCTTCAAGGTAAGCAGCAGCCCTTGGGCACATTTGTGTTTACTCTTATTTGCATCTGAATTTGTTGCACTGAAAAATTCAGAGATGCATCCAAATCCATGCCTCCCACCCAGACCTGGCACCATGGACAAGATGAGGATGTGGCAGTCGGCAGGGCGTGGGCTGATATGGCAGCCACGTGGTGGGGAGGAGAGGCTGCGTGGCTCCTGTCCCAGGCTCTGCACTGACAGCAAGGACCTCTTGACAGAAGCAAGAGGTCCTTCATCCTGGCAGGCCACAGATTTGCAGACATTATCCCCAAGCAACAGGAGATGGGCTGGGCCAACTGAAATTTGTCTAGTTCAGGTGATACACCACTTTGTTGCTGCAGAGCTCATTATGAACCTCACATCCCTTTCTGGACCTAGTACATAAACAAGGGAATTCAGTTAAATGTATTGGCTTATTAAGGGTGACTTACCTACCTTAAAGATTTAGTGTACTTCATTTGTTCCTTGTCACAGGTAATTGTAGATGATTAAGGATGTGAGGGCTATCATTTTTCCAGATATTAGGTAACACCACTGTCCTTGTGTCTTAGCTTGATTTTTTTTAGACTGGTAAGTGAATTCTGATTTAAAGTCACATAGAATATTTTTAATGCTTTTTTTTTTTTTTTTTTTTTTGGCAACTGAGTTGCCAAAGACACAGGAAAGTGATTTTATTTCCAAGGACAGTACACAGCAAATTTCAAATCATTCACCTCCAGTAGCAGTAAGCAATAAGGTCTCTGGAGTCTGAGGTACACATCTTGGAGTCAATAAATAGCTGGTTCGTGGAGCAACTAATTTGAAACCCCTAAAAGGAGGGGAAAAAAAAAAAAGGTATTTTCTCTGAAGCAGTACACAGGAACTGGGTTAAACTGTAAATACTACATAATCTGAACAGGCCTGAAAACATGAAAAAAGCTAATGATGCTAATGTAATGTTTAAGTTATAAAAACGGAAAACTATGCAAAAGAGGATAGAAATAGGTAAAAGGACTAGGCAAAAAAATGACATGCTTTCAAGGAGTATGCTTTATTAGGATCTGAGATTCAGTATTACCACACATTTTTTTTAAAAAGCCCCAAAAATTTTTTGAGAAAAGACAGGATGTTTAAACAACAGAGTAGAGAAGGCTATTAGAGGTAAAATACTCATTCATTTGAATGTGGAAATCCTGTCCAAATGAGTAAAATAAAAAGACAAGTTAAACTCATCCCGTTGAACGTAGAATTCTAATGAGACAAGCCAAAAAAAAGATTTCAAAGAGCAGCTTCCTACAGGCATAAAAGTAACTAATAAGAACTTTCTCAGAAACAGGAAGCCTGTTGCAAAGTCAATGGGCTGAGAGATGATTAAGGTGCAAATGAGATACTTCAGGAAGCTAGAGCCACTGAGAGAAAGATAAACGAATGATTTGCATCAATGTCCTCTTCAGAAGAGGTCATGGAGATTTCCACACCTGAGCAGCTCTTTACAGGGACAAGCCTGAAGAGCAGTCTCAAATCGAACTGTCAACAGAAGAGATTTTTAGAGCAATTCAATAAAATGAACAGTAGCAAATCTCAAGGACCAGGTAGCAT
Source organism: Tetrax tetrax (assembly GCA_009806455.1). NCBI lineage: Eukaryota > Metazoa > Chordata > Aves > Otidiformes > Otididae > Tetrax > Tetrax tetrax. The sequence goes on from WHYT01016908.1 coordinate 481,277, forward strand.
TCAACTAAGCATTCTAAAGAAGCTAAAATATGCGGCTGCTAAACTACTAATTTCTGAAATCACCCTTGAAAGCAGAGAAATAGAAAGTGGCAAATGTGATGCTAAAAAAAAAAAAGTTTAAAATGCAGAGCTCAGAAACTACTGACCAGTAAAATTGATTTTTGTACCAGACAAATTGGTACAGATCATAGAAAATAGAATTGGTAAACACATCATTTTGTAGAGAGAAAACATGCCTCACAAATCCATTAGCATCCTTTGAAGGAGTTAATGAGAATCAGGCTAAGGGCGTGCTGCCTGATATACACTGGACTTGGATTTTTGAAAAAGTGATTCACATCACCAAAGGGTCTTAAAGAAATTAAATGGTTGTGGGATAAAAGGGAAGTCCCCTCACATGGTTTAATACATGGTTGGAAGAAAAGAAACAAAGATTAGGGATAAACTGCCATCCTTACACAATGGAGGAGCGGGGCCCGGTTGAATACCACATGGTCCCTGCTGGGACCCATGCTGCTCTGAATCAGACTTGATACACAAATGGAGATGGAGTCAGGCTATGCTCCAACTCCATAGCTTTCAGCTGTTCTCTTTGATCCGGAAGACAATTTAATTTGAGTACAGCTTGCACAGCTTTGCGCATAGGCCTTTATGACCAGGAGATCATTGCCAGCGTTGAATTGTTGAGATATTGTGAGTTGGCAAGCAGACTTACAGAGAAAGAAAGAAACTCTTTCTAGAGTTTCTAGGTTAGAAGCTGCAATAATGGCAGGCATCAGGGAATATGTTGTGTATGCCTCAGCCTTGACAGAGCTGGCTGATATTCCTCATATGTAAGTCAAGCAAATTAAATGCTAATATTGATCCACCACCAGCAAAGACATTTGTTGTCTGAGAATGAGAGAAAAGAAACAATCTGCCAATCTGTAGGCCAACATGTCTGAATTATGGTACTACAACAAGGAGTAACTTTTTATTATCAAAACTTCAGATTTTCCCAAATTGTCATACTTAAGCAGTTTTATTTTCTTCTTGTATGAGCCGAAGTTTTCTTTATGTTAAATTTGTCTATCTGAGAAATCTAGGTAACTTTTTCCAGTAGATATATGGGGGTAATTCAGTGTCAAAAGCTAATCGTACCTGCTGACAGTAGAAATGGTTTTCTCTGCTTTAATTAAAGAGTGAGCCTTTTTAGACACTCCCAATCCTCAACCCATGAGACTCTTAGGGCAAAGACAACCTTTGTATCCACAGGTACGCATCTATGTTCTTTCTTTGATGTTAAATAACTGTAACATTTCTCCTTTAGAGATGTTATGGTACCATTAAATGAGATGCTGTTTTAAAACATATCTTTCAGATAAACTGCACTATAACTGTTGCTCACAATGATCATAACTCTGCACTAAGGATCTGTTCCCAAAGTGTATTGATGATACTTAGAGTTATATTTCTAAGTCTTTTGCTTGCATAACAGCTGTTTTGGGGCACGATAGTTAGCATGATTATGTAGTTTTTACTTCCAAGTGGATACATTACAGTCTAACAGCAAGTCTCTTGTGTAAGAAGAGTCTGCATCTCACTTTCAGTGGAGCCATGAGTAAAGAACAGGTAAAAAAACCTTTGTATGGTTTGGCAGAGGTTGCACACGTATACTCTTTCATACTCTTATACACACTGCGCATCTTAGGAGCAGGGGGTGGGCTGTAGGATATATGGCAGGTCCTACATACCTGCATTGGGCAATCCGCCTGGGAAAACTCCCATATGGGGAAATAATGATTTACGGAAGTGGAATCAGTGAAACTCCCAAGAAACCATAGGACAAAACTGTCATAATAGCTATAAAAATCTGCTTTGCCACTCTTACCCTGATGGTGAAGTTAATGAAATTGATGAATTTAATGATGGTCTGGTTGTGCTCTTTGGCACTGCCTTGTGCTTTCTGTAATAACAGGAACTGGCATCAAATTGCTCCAAGCTCTGGTTAGAGCAAATCAGTTCACATCAATTGACATGAACAGTGCTATGACAGGTTACACCATATGAAATGTGGAGTTAATGCACAAGACAATGCCAATCTGATCTGACAGTGGTTTATAGTGGTGGTGAGCAGCTGTCAACAAGGACACAAGTGCATGGGGACAGAAAGCCTGGAACATCCACAAGGATTCCTCATTTACTTGTCCTCATTTTGCACAGATTCAGTGAAAATGCTTGCATTTGCAAGGGCTATCAGGAGAAAATTAGGTCAAGTAGTACAATTTTGTCCCTGAAGTATTTCCATTGAAATTACTAGAATGATACCTACTTCTTTCAGGGCTAAATTCAGCACATTATTGTTTCTGACGCATTTTGCATAAAATGAATTAATGAGTTGACAGGTTAAGAATAGGGAAAAAAATATATTTTGTGATGTTCCTGAGTCATAACTTGCTTGAGGCTAAGAGAAACTTCTGGGAAGTCTCTCCATATCTTTTCCTTATTCCTCTACTCTTCCTCAGGCACCTATTGTCAGTCACTCTTGGTAGCACAATGCTGGAGGAGCTGAACTTTTGGGTTGAGCTGATAGGGCCATTCCTGTACATACGATGAAAGGGTAACCCCTCCCCACATTTCTGCATCAAAACTAGGATACAAAATCATGTAATTTCCTCCTGCTTTTACTTCTGAGAGATTAGGGAACTATAAAACTGACTAAGTAGACAGCTGCCTGAACTGACATCCAATCACTGAATTTTTCACCAGTTGTCTTCTCTTAGTACATTAGTTGATTCCTGTCCCAGCAAGACTACAAATGAAGCACAGCTCACTAGTGGAAAATGAGAATGAATATTGACATAGGAGAAGATAGACTTTATCTAGGGAACAGAACATCCCTTCTGCTTGGACAATACCCTTACCAAGTGTGGGATGAGGTGAACAGATAATAAGTACAAATCTTTGTTAATGTAACCATAAAGTTTTACAGTTAAAATAGAGAAGGTCAAGCAGTGCAAAAATCAAGGTTTCTCTAGCAATCTTTAACTTGGCTGCATTCCACAGCTGGAGTAGTTTCTTTTTTTCTTCGTTAAATGTGTCATGTAATGTATTCCTCTTTGACGCTAAATGTGTATGATAAGTATACAGGGCATGAATTGCAGTAGAGATAACTGTTGCCATGGGAACTTTAACTTTTGCATTTGCCAAGTTTGAATCTGTAATAGTGCAATCTTAAGATTGCAATGGGGGGAGGGTGTCACATCCCTCTGACCGATCCTTTTGGAGGAATCCCATCTTACATATCTCCCTGCTAGCTCCATGGTATCACACATCCGACCACCAGCAGATCCCTGCATTAGGGTGGGGAAACACTGGACTATTCTGCCAGGGTGATTTTTCAGAGAGGCCGTTGAGATCCTGCATGCTTCCAGGTGAGCCTACAAGGACTTGCAGGCAGGATCAGATCTGGCCTGTGCAAGTGTTTAGCAACACTTAACAGATCTTTGACAATTTCAGATGTTTTTTCCCTTAGCCACTCACAGCTATACAGCTACAAAGAATCATATTTTATGTTGTGAATGTTTATTGTTTAGTAACTTCATTTGTTCTTTTGTTTGGTAACTTCTACTGGACCCAATCAGAACCAGGAACCCTACTCCAGGGTCATGAACAAAGTTTTTTTTTTTCCCTAAGCATTGACACCTGCAGTTTCCTAGAGGAATACACTGCACAGAATCTTTCTTATTTCAGCCCTTTTCCTAATCTAGCCCTAAAATAGGAGTTGTTGCCTTGCTGAAATTCTGATATATATTAGTGGGTTTTTGCTCCCAAATAGACCTTAAAACCTGAAATATCAAAAACATGAAATAGAACTGCAGAGTGAAACATCTTCTTGGAGATAACAAAACTGCTCATTTCATCAGCCTGTGAAGAGGTTCATCACCTTGTGGGAATTTTATCTGATGCACTGTATTTTTCAACTTTTATGTGGCCCAGAATTTCTCATTGAAATATATCTTGTGAGGGATCTCTGTTCCTAGTGGGGAGAAGCCCAAACTCAGTGTCCATTGCCTACTCCTGTGACCTTCTTCTGAAGTAAAATCCAAGCAGAAGTGAAATAGCAGTACAGTCCACTGGGGAAATGCCCAGCCACTCTTGAGACATTTTGATACAGGCTGATGAGGTTCTCTGGATGTCTCCACAACTTCTGTGGGTGTAAAATACTTTGCTCTCACCAGTTTTCTGTCCAGTGATTTCTCATAGTATTAAATTCAGAAGAAAGAGAGAAAGGAAGGGAAAGAGAGAGAGAGAGAAAAAAAAAAAGAAAGAAAGAAAGAAAAAAAAAGGAAAAAAAAAGAAAGAAAGGAAGGATGGAAGGCAGAAAGTTTGTTCTACATCTCCTCCAAAATGCACACAATCCTAAAAGAAAAGTGACGGTCAACAGGAGATGAAAGATAGCTTCCTAAGCAGCAACCTTGTGTGCCATCACTTGATGAACAAAGTATTTATTCTTTCTCTTTCTTGGGATGATCAGCCATGCCAAATATTCTGGCAAGTTCCTGAGCCTGCTGTTCAAACGATATTCACTTACTAACAGGAACATTTGTCTCTGGGTAGTGCTCTAAGTTACACCGCTGGGGTTTGCAGGGCATGAGAATTTTCAGTGCTGGAAAGAGCATAAAAGACCACCTCCTTTCTCTGCGGGCAAGCAGAGGCTTTGCATTCTCTCCATGTAGGCTCTTCTTTGTCTTTAGACTAGAGATTGTCTTAGATCCAAGCCAACCAAACAAAAGCTGATTATCTCACCTTTAAATAGAGGGATTACAGCAGAAAAGTTGAAGCTGGGTAACTGATCTCCCACTTGAACAGCTGAGGGGGATAACCCTTCAAATGAAACAAATTTGAAGGAAGAAAGCAAAAAAATTGCCAAGCTGAAAATTAATGCAGAGCCATAGCTCCAAGTGTCACAGCTGACATTTGACTCATCATTCATAGTTATTTGTATCTATATAAAAAGAGAGCACAAATAAATACCAATTTTAATTCCCCCTGCAGTATAAAACCAGCATTTCCTCTAAAAAGGTTTACCATAAAAGAAACTTTCTTGAGAAGCGTTAAAAGGAAGAAAAATACTGATGGCAGTTAGTACTACCATCTCTGTCTTTTCTTTTCCCATGGCCCTACAAGAAGTTTATTTTTTTCATTAGCGACATATATTTCCTCCTACTTACACGGAATACTTTGGAACTAAATGGGCTACAATTCAATTCCTTGGAAATACTGTCCCTGGAATGACTCTCTTCTAGGAATACTGTAGAACAGGTCCCAGATCAGCATAAATAAATGCTCACCAGGATTCAGATGTTACTTGTGTGCAAAGGCAATTTTAAGCAACCCTTTTGATTCTCCAGTCCTTGTTTTCTTATGCTGTTTCCCCTGGCACAAGCTAAAGTATCTTGAAAAATATCTTTCATCTTCATTGGTGAAACACAAGGGAAGAGTGCTAGCGGCAGCCTGGGCTTGCTGAGGGAGATTTGGTGGCTCCTGGGACTCCCTAAGGCACAGACAGGCGTAGCCCTTCCCTCTGTCTGGCCACATCCTCTCCACAGCCTCTGCTGGGGGAGCTTATGAGTTATCCCAGCATGAGTGTGCTCACGAAGGATGACTTTCCTAATCTGGTGCAATCTTCCTTAACCACTCTGTTGCTTTGGGCTAGCAGCAAGATGGAGGTTAGTCTTTTTCTTCAGAGTACACTGCTGCTGAAATCAGTTTCCTGGCATGACTACACTAGCACTGTTTTGACTCTGAAATGCATATATTGGTAAATCATAGGTTCATAGAATGGTTTGGGTTGGAAGGGACCTTTAAAGGTCATCTACTGCAACCCCCCTGCAAGGAGCAGGGGCGTTTCCAACCAGATCAGATTGCTCAGGGCCCTGTCCAACCTGGTCTTGAATTCTTCCAGGGGTGGGACATCCACCACCTCTCTGCACAACCTGTGCCAGTGTTCCACCAACCTGTTCCAGTGTTTCACCAAAACAAAGTTCCTATGGATCAAGAGTCCTGGCAGTAAGATAAACCAGCAACTACAGGAGCTTATTTCTGTTCTCCATCTAACCCACAGTATTTAATACCTGGAAATGTAACTTCTGAAGACAATATTTTCATTTGAGAAACACATGTGGAAATGGTCCTGATTCTGCATCAAGCTGGTGCAATTTCAAGGAGATAATCCTGATTTATACTCAGGTAACTGAGAGGAAAATCAGATCCATTATATCCATAAGAACACTCATATTAAAAAAGGGCTAGAGTTTTAAACTGTCATTTCAGCCAAGACAAATAGATTTTCTTGTCACCCATCCTCACAGCCCATGACAGCTCAGAGCTCCTGTAGATGGATTTTTGAGCTGGAGGAGGATAGGAACACGCTATGACACAGAGTGTCTTTTTGGCATTTTACCTTTTCCTCTGGTCTTCTTTATATTATCATAAGCTAGATAAGAAACGGCAGTGCACAGTAGGAGTAGCATTTTGATGTCATGCAGGCTACTGAAGAAGTGGAAGATACAGCTTAGTTCAAGTGTCAGACATGCATCGGCAAGATTAATTTACAGTGAAGTCAGAAATCTGAGTAGGTTTGAATTATGCTCCTCCATAGTACAAAAAAATATATTGCACTATGAAAATTGATGTGACATAGTGCAGAGGTGAAAGAAGAAACCAGTTTCATTTTACTTTAAGGATAACATTGGAGTCTAGTATTAAGCCAAGCCAGTACGAATACCTACCACAAGCATTAGAAGAGAAAGATATTTATCTTCCTCAGGTCAGGCCAAATTTTCCTTTTCTTTAATTGCTCTGGGGAAATACAGATTTACGCCTGAACTAATAAAAGCAGGATGAACTCCTTTTCAGCATGCAAGAAGAGAAGAGCCACAGATCACTCTGCAAAGCAGAAGAAAAGATTGCAAAGTAATTTTCACCACCAAAACACATTTTCCCTTCCAGTATGAAGCAGTGGGGAACAGCAATCAAAATTGATTGTTCCAGTTAAAATTCTGCATCACGATGTTACTGAAAAAGTAGCGTGATGAGCTCAGCTTTTCTGACAACGTGTCGCAGTAAATATAGACAGGAGCCTGTTAAGATTAAAGAGTTCTTTGGCACATCATACATTTTCTTGATTCACTGTGCGTCATTAAACTTTCTTTTTTTTATGATGCTTTGTTTATTTCATGGACAAGCCATTAAATTCAAATTACATCTTGAAGGAAATTTACTTCTTTTGAGTCTTACTGTGAAAACCTCTCATTATCTGTATTTGTATTTCTAATGTGGATGAACAGGTCAGATCTCAATAGCAGGTCAGAAGGTGAGATGGTCATAGACATATCAATACAACTACACTTTTTTGCCTTAACAGTTCCACTTCTAACTTTTCTGTGCAGGATCTCCAAATATGTATATAGACATGTAAATCAGGGTGATAAAAATGATAGATTTTTTTTTTTTTCTCCAGTTCCTGAGCCATAATTTTAATGTTTTATTGCTGATTACGGTGATGCTAAATAGTCAGTAAAACAAGTATATCTGCATCACAAAGTATATAAACAACATTTTAGATTACTGTCTAAAATGTTTAAAATTTTCCAGTGGCATGATGTATAAAATTTTACCCTTCTTCAGAAATTTCTTTCCTTCTTTGGCTGCTCAATGGTAATGAATTTCATGAGTAAAGGGCGAGAGCTGTGTAATTTGTGTAATCAAATTCATTATATTGAAGTAGAAAGGCTTTATTGCCATTAATTTGGAAGGAAATTGTGTCCTAAGTCTCTCTCTTCCTTCGTTGAAAAGTAAGTATTTTGTAATATTTAAGAAAATGCAAAGGTGAGTGCTCTATTGAAGGTCTTGCACGATTCTTGAAAGGCTACTAAAAACAATCACAGTTTCTTTAATCAGTTTTCTGACTTGTGCCCCCTGAGAATCCTCTTTGTCTCTCTTCTGCCCTTAGGTTAGGATTTGCCTTACACAGATAGCACAGCAAACATGCCTAGCTCAAAAATTAAAGCAATATTAGTATTTTTTGACAATAGCGTTTCTAGCTGGAGCTCATTTTGAGAAACCAGTGACAAAAAATGGTTTCTGAGTCATGGTCACTCTTTGTTATCTTTCAAAATGTTTGTGCTTGTAAGCTCTACTGTTGCTGGCTACATTATTGTTTACTGCATACATTATGCAAAGTGCTGAGCTTCTTCAGTGTGGACAGGAGGAGTCTAGCATCTTGGAAGATGTGCACAGCACCTTGCAAGATCATGTCCAAGCCCTATAAACAGTCTTACTTCTGCTTACACATAGAGATCATTGATGCTGAGTGACCTTCATGATAATGCTAGGATTTCATTTTAACTTGCCTGTCATTTTTATTTCTTATAAAGTTTTGCTGTTTGCTGAAAGCCCAGAAAGATTCTGCATCATAAAGATAAACCTTTCTCTACCATTATACTGCATTATTGTGTCAGGAAGAAAGAGCATTTCAAGGTTGCTTCCCAAGATACATCAAACTGTTGAACAGGACTGCAGATAGACTAACTATTGCATCAGTAGATACCCATGATGTCAACTTAGCCTCGGCGAGTCAGGGTCTCTAGGAGAGACCCAGAGGTATCTGTACCTCTCACGTAAAAATGTTCTGGAGATCACCTGCAGGAGACCTGATAGTCAGTTGGGAAGAAAAAGTAAAAAGCATTTGCTACCTTAACAAGTAGATTCCTCTAGGGAAATTATGGAAATACACAGGTAACTGTCAGTCCAGCAGGTTGATAAACATAGTAGTTCTTGAGATAGTAACTGATTTTTATTCTGGTAAAGAAAGTCATGCATATATTCTCCTAACCATCTTAAAACAGTACCCATGTTATAGTCACAGACGCCAGTTTCCCCTTTACCCACAGAATAGTGCCTCTCCTTGAAATGTCTGGTACATCCTAAATATCACATTAGCAGCAGGAGCACAATTACTGTCCTTGGTTTTAACCTCTGTAAAAGGAAGATTCTCCATTGAATTTCAATCCTTGCCCTCACATTCCTTTTATTGAAGACGCATTTCAACCTGGGAGCTAACAGTAAGCCTGTCCTTCACAGTATAGAATATTGAGAGCATATAGACTGTGGAGCATGTCTCACACTTACTGCATGTAGGCCAGGACAACACTGCAGGAAGGGCATCTTTGATCTCTGCAGTTAGGTAGTTTCTCATTTTCACAATGTTCCTAGACTCCACCTACATGAATGAAGAGATCCTTGGTCCATTGATTGTGTCAGAGCTTCATCAGTGCCCTTCCTTGTAACACTCTCATTTGCTTTACAGGTCGACTCTTCCACATCCACTGAAAGACCAGGAGTCTCCCTTCAAACAAGTTGAGGTATTTTCACCAACCCTGATGTACATTGGAGATTGGTGGTGACATCCCCATCAGAAGTAGATCCAGTAGATACTCTTCTTCTGAGTTTCACATGCCTGAAATCTTGGCAATGTGGCCAATAAAGAAGGAGTTGGGTTCCGTTGCGCACATCCTTGTAATAAATAAGATGGCGCAGTGGAGTTCCTGCCGCCATTCAGCTTCCCAAATCACAGAGGCAAAACAATAACTAACCTACAGATCTGTGTATGTTTTGTTCAATGCTGTGAATAAATAAGAGCTGTGGGCACTTCTCAGAAGCATATAAGGCAAATATTTATCTTTTGGGGAAAGAGAGAATTATAGTATATATGCTGAAATTTTTTTCTCCAGACTTAGGAAGACTTTTCACTGTTGATCATACTTTGTAAACTGGAAGTGTTCATCTAAAACAGCTCACCATGAGTGTTATGCTCCACTGAGTCTTCTGTCTAAAGGTCTGTCTATATTTCTCAGTCACCTACCACAGCATCCGATTGGGCATCTGCATAGTACAATGCTGCCTTGAATGTTTTACTCAAGCTATATTCAGCATCAACAATACACATATTTCTTAAGTACAGAAACCAGGTCATACAGGGGTGTATGTTATGGTCACTGCATAAATGCTGCCAGGCCTTGGAAGTATCTCCATTTCAGCACCTGTGGAAGATTTCCCCGAAGAAAACCTGCACAGTGCACATTTAGAGGCAGTTTGACAACTAACTTCTGTGAAAATCAATGGGTTTGACATCTGAATGTCTTTAAAATTCTAGTCCTTGACATCTACTGCTCTGAAGATGTGAAATGTTTTCCAGGGAAGAAGAGTGGTCTCCACGTCCTCCAGAGACGTGACTGTAACTTGTGTTGTTTGTTCAGTCCTTTGAGATTCCTGGCAACTCCTCAGAGAGAGCTCTGTGTCAAGGTAAGCACATGCTCAGGCATACTTGGAAAGAGAACCTGTGTTTTAGTATTCCGATAATTTTAAATTATGATGTTCCAAGTGAAGAACAGCTGAAACACAGGCAAAACGATAAACCTTACTGTAGTGTATTTGGCTTCCTGGTGACAAGATCCACTCTGGTCTGTTGGTATCTATATGATGCAAATAACCTCCAGGTGCCTGGCAGTCTGCTTAGCAAATATGTTGTAATCAGTACTGAAGAATTAGATTAGTTTATAAACCATGCAATTATGTATGCCTTTGTCTGTGTTTTAATAAGATTGCAGCTGTTTCTTTATTCTCTACAGGTTTTCTTCTTATCATTTTCACCATGGAGTCCACGCTGTAGTGCTGACCGGATAGGTAGTTCAGTGTTGGCACTCCAGTACCAACTGGGCTGCTTTGCTGTTTCCATCTCATCTCATCAGGTCTCATCCTTGTGTCTGGTCAAGGACGGGTAGGGCAGAAAGTGAATTCTTCTAGTAGAGACAGTCATGCAATAGACTTGATGTCATCTTCTTCAGTAATTTAGCCCATCTCTGGTCTTGGTAATGGCATTACTTTCTTCCTTTTCTTCTGCTGCTTCTCCTCTGTCACTAGCAGACCTGATTCCCCTCTCTTGTCACATCAGGTGCTTTCTATCAGTCACAACGAAGTGCACTGGCACTGATCTGGGATATCACACCAGAGAGCATTCCTCCTGCTCCCTGTGACATTCATTAGGCTACTCCTTTTTTCAATACAATCCTAATTTGTATTCCTTCATAAACTCATCTTCTAACATACGAATTTCAGTAAAATCACCAGATCTCAGATACTCAGAGAAGTTTGTTAGAAAAATCATAATGGCTTGTTTCTTGTTGTTGGATTTTCCAAACATGCTTAATTGCCTTTTCCAGCACTCAGAATGTACATCTTATTTTACTACTAACTCTTAGTCAAAAATGAGCTTTGTTTCATTCACTGGGCTTTTTGCAAAATGTTATATTTATACTAGACTGTTTTATGATATTTATACTATGGCATAAATATTTTTGCAAGTGTACTATAAAACAGATTGCATCTCCCCCTCACTGTGACTTCAGTGAAAGTTTTCTATATTTTTCTGAATGTAATGGTGTCTTCCTATTGTTTCTGAGGCCTCTGGTTCCAGACATAGCTACTCATAGACATACACACATACTTGCAAATACAGCCATATCAATTGCAAATACAGCCATATCAATAGGTGGTCATACAGATGTAATCTGTATTTGGGAGACTAGATTAAAGGGCCTTTCATGGAGATTCAAAATCTGAACAAAGCATAAGAAATAATTAATCAAAATAAAAGTATTCTTTTTTTTTTTTTTCTATTCAGAAAACCCTCAGGAACTGATAAAATTTCTGAAAAATATTCCGTACACAAGTTGAAATTAGAAATTAAAATATGTTCGATTTTTGAATGTCACTCATTCAGAAAAATAATACTGATGTAAATGTCTTGTTTCTGAAACCATACATTTTGGAGCTGCTAAAATCTTTTAAGAGAGAATTAATGAAAAGTCAACACTCTCCCAGAAATAATTCCAAACTGAAGAACACAATATTTCCTTCAGTGAGGTTGAGAGCTGGTGTTGCGGATGCAGTGCTACCTGCTGTTTTAAGTTTCTAGGTTAGGAGTTTGGATTTCCAGCTGAGGGGACACCATAACGGGAATGCTGGTTCCTCACTCCAGACTGGCATCTGCCTGTAATGGCCATTGGTGGCTTGACGAAAGTGGAGTAGATGATAAAAGCTGAAGCTGTCCCCATCTTAAAATGCCCTACCTATGCCTTCTGCCTTCATGCCTGGTACTCTTGCTTGTACTGGAGATCAGTCCAAGAGCGAGGACTTAGGATATCACCTGACCTACCATGTAAGGTGCACTCCCAACACACAGGTTCAGTATCTCCCAGGTTCTTTTCCAGGGAGAGATCCAAGTCGCCCTTTTCTGGATGTACTCTAGCACTAAATTACACCACTGGTGCAGTGGTAAGAGCATGAATTGCCCCAAATCTTGCAGAGCTGTCAGGGCCACGCTGACAGGGAGGTGCCTCTGCTGCCCCGATCTGGGTTATAACAAACCTTTGAAAGAGAAACATGTGCCAGAACTGGCACCTCAGAGCGTGTGAAGGAAGTTAGGCAGACCAGGAGCTTTCAGCCTAAGTTGCATCCGTGTCCACGGCATAAAAATCATATGTCCTAGAAGCCCATAAGACTGCATTCCTGTTTGGAGTCTCAGAGGTTTTAGGCACTCCTGTCCACAGTAGGAAGGAGTTAAGCAAACTGGAGCCCATCACTCATCTCAAAATAAATACATTCAGCTGGTTCATTCATTAATACTGGCATGTGGCTGAAAAACTACTGAGGTACCCAGACAAGAGTATGTAGTATTACCTGGAAGGGTCAGTCTGAAGGAAGATGACTAAAGCAAGGAGCAGAAATGGTTTAGGGCCAATCTTACAGCCTAATCCTCTACAGAGTGGGGCTTTAATTTATCACCCTCTCTTATGTGGCTGTAGAGAGGTCAAATTAAATGCACTAACAAATTTTGCAGATGTTAGTAAACTGGGAGGCACCAGAGAGGAGATATAAATACTACAAAAGGACCTAGAGATTAGAAATGTGATCAGGAGAACAAAATGAGGTTCATTTTAGGAAAATGTAAGCTAGAAGATATAAGAAAATTCAACCAATGCACAGGTATCATAAAGCAAAGAGATAGCTGAAAGCTTTTCATTTGCCTTCATTTTTTATTCTGTAGAATCTTAAAGTTTGGGGTTTTTTTTTTCTTTTTCTAGATGTTCTTGACAGACAAAGACAACACCGCTAGACCCAGATGTCCTGGGTCCTTACTACTCCTGCTAGAATAAGCATGTGTTCCAGGAACAATTTCCCAATATCTATTTAAAATGATGTGCCAGCCACACTAGTTGAGGACATATGATGGATGCAATTAGTATGTCATTCCTGGTTTGAGGTGTATAAATTGTTGTTAGGCATCAGAAAAAAAAATACTCTCTGTTAAGATGACTATGGAATGTTAAAATTTTTTTTCAGAGTTTGATTCAAAGACCACCACAGTCAACAGAAGTTTCACTGTTACTTAAGAAAGATTTGCATCTGGCTCTCCAGGCTTTTTTATCTCCTGGCTGCTTGGCTGTGAATTCAACAAGACTGTGTGCCATTTGCATTGGGAAGGCTATTCTCACAGCTAGAAATCTTTTAGGTTAAAAAAGATGGAGCTCAAAAGAAGAGGAGAAGCTGGTCTAAACAACAGCAAATTCTGTACTTTTTGTGGAGTTTTCAGCAGTCCAGTGCATGTTTTCCTTTTGTTAGAGTGCCAAATGTATGGTCTATTACACAAAGCAGGACAGAGCCCTTTGCTCTCCTTTCCCAGAGGCAGTTACCTGTAGTATATGGCACTTCCTTATTTTCTTGGAAGTCCTGGCTGTATATTGAAAGCAAACTCCAGACCATTTATTTTCTGTGCAAGGCAAGTGTGTGAGCAACTGAGCAACCTGGCAGCACTAAATTCAGAGACACCAGTGGAAGGTCTTGATTGCATATGAAGGAGGATCAAGCTGAAGTGATCCAATGCTAATTGCTGTGATAGCGTGCAAGACTTACCTTGAAATTTCTCTGTAATGCCATTTTGTTCCATCAACCAAAATAAAGTTATCATGAACTCTCATAGCCATCTGTGGTGTATTTTGTGATGACTGTGCAGCATTTGTATGTATCCCCAGAATGTGAGAAGTATAATAACTAATAGGCCTGATTCCACACTACTGAAGTACCTACGAGGCTTTCCATCAGTTTTAATGAGACTTGAAACGTGCCTTAGCTGAGCTATATAGGGAAGGAGAAGCTTTCTAAATTACATATTTCTTTAGCTCCACAGAAGGTTCTTTGGGGGTCATTGTCTGTTCTAAGTGGAATGCACATTTCCAGCGACAAACAAAAGGACAGCTCACCCCACCTGACAAAGCATGTTTGCAAGATAAGGAGACAATAAAATAAAATCCAGGCTTTCCACCTCTCAGGCTATTTGTTCTGCAAAAGCCAGGAAAAAAAAAAGGACGTGGTTTGTGATACTGCCAAAGGCTTAATAACTTAAAACTCCTGCAGTCCTAAAGGCCTTGAAGGAGAAATAATGCCAAACTCAGGGGTGCCTCCTCCTTCAGCAGTTCCCAGCTTTATAGCAAAGGAGCTCCAGCCCAAAGGGATCAGTTAATCATAAGTAGGCACATGGGGTCCCTCAGGGTTTGATACCAGGGATAAAAGCAACAGTAGACTCCACAGCGGGTTATCTGGCAGAATTATGGCAGCCATATCTCCAGGCAACAGAGGTGCAGATAGTAATAGGAAAGTCTAACAGAAAAGAGAATAGCTGTGTCTTCTCCTCATACAAAAACTAAAATAGCTTTCTTGGACAATGTCCAGGAGGAGAAGCCCAGACTCTCAACACACACCTAAATTCTCCATCTGCCTCACCAACAGCAGTCACGCTCCCTCAGTGAGCAGCAGGGACGGAAGCTCTGGCAGGACTTCTCCCTGCCTCTGCTCAGCCCACCAAGGTTGCTTCAGTCTCTTCCAGACTCATTTGCAAAGAGCCAGCTCCCCTGCAAGCCTCGAGTGTGTCTAGACATTGGCTAATCCCTTCCCTTGGTGCCAGCTGGGTGACATCAGCATACTGAATATCGCTGCAAATCTCTGCACGAGCCAGTTCTCCCGGTTCGCATCGCGTGCGCCTTTCCCATGCTGCTTGGCTGGATTCACTAGAGGGGAGAGGAACGCTGCCAACAGCTACCTGTTAGGATCCCTCAGGAGCATGAAGGTGACAACTTCAGAGAGCAACCCTGGGCATCTGTAGTGGACTCTGCAAATAAATAATCAAACCTTACGGTCATTGCTATCTTCCTCTGACTGACGCTGAGGAACCACTGTGGACTCTGTTTATTTGTCTGTACTTAGCATCAGTTAATCCAACTGTTCCAAATATATTTATATTGCTGTGTTAATTTCCTATTGAGACCTATAACCTTTGATCACGTTCAGGTAAAACGTGAAGCACTCAGGAAGTTGTTACTTGCCAGGATGGTAACTTCAGTGATCTCCTGCCACCTGGCTGATTCTTTACCACTACAGAAGGCTGTCAGCATCAAACGGTCAGTCTGCTGAGCACTGGCTTCCTAAAAGCTATTCAATGGCATTCTCACTCTCTGTTATGTATAAAAGAAACAAGAGAGCTTGTCTGAATAAAGCCATTTAGTGCATACTCAGAAATACCTTTAATTGTTGCATGGCACTTACATACTTAGAAAATCTTGAGATCAATAGATTGATCTCACTGAGTCATCTGTCTCCCACCTGTTCAAATGTTCATGCTCAGCATTGTAATTATCTTTAAATTGGCTGTTAGGAGTATCAGAATACCAAAATGATGGCTGCACTCCTTTTCCTAAATAAGGCTGTTCTGGTCCTCTTTGCTATAGCAGAGTGCAGGGAGAATGCTGCAGAGGTGGAATAACTGGGGACAAGGCTATCAACTTTCACAGGAATGGAGTAGATTTCTGCCCTGTTGCTGAACCGAAAAAAAATTACCTTATTTTCCAGGAGACAATGCTCATGCGCCACTTGCAGTACTTGTATGTTACACAAGAAAACAGAACATGTCACTGTCTGCTCAGTACATTGATCTGTCTAGCAGTTTAATATCCTGACTGCAAAAGTTGCCAATATTCAAATCTTCAGAAGATGAAAGATCTCCACGTTGCACCTCACCAATTGTTCAGCAGTGCACAACGGGAGAAAATGTCCTTGTTGATTACCTACTGTGATTAATTCATGCCTTGGGGCATGAGATTTAATTGCCTTTAACGTTGTCTTTAGTTTAAAAAAGTAGCATTTGTAAAAATGAGCTCTTAACTTTGTCTTACTCCACACAGAGGGCAGTGGATGCTAAAACCAGAAACAACCATTCAAGCACCAATCTCTGAGAGAAGTTCATTAGGTTTTAAATGTATACTGGTTTAGTCAAATAAATAATAGCTGACTTTTACATCCATATAATAATAAAACTAGATTTTTTATCATCTTCTGCATTGTTATACCAATAAAAAGCCACCCATACAGATGACTGAACACTGCGGTTTACAGTATTAACAAGTTTGTTTCCCTCTTCTTTTTTCCTAGCAAGTTCTCAACCCTAGTTATCTGAGATCTCCAAAGCAATATATTTTAACAAACAAAATTAGACAGATGTATCATCCACTGTGGGATTTGAACCCATTGTCACTGGGGAGAAAGCTGCAATTTAATAGATGAAGATGTCAAACAGCATTATAGGAGCTTTTGCGACTGCATATTTATCACAGTGTCATAGGGGTCCCCGGCAAACTGAAAGATTTCACTGTTTATTCACAGTGAAGACACTTAATTAATGACTAGGCCTAATCAGCCTGTTTTATTATTTACAGGGATTCCAACATGGCTTAGCTCAACTGATACGCAAACAAACCATCCTCAGCCTACTCTAATTAATAATTCTGAACCAGACTCACAGAGTGGCACTGTCAAGTAGCTCTTGGGTGATTTACAACACCTCCTCTGCTACATTCACATTGCTTGCATGCAAATGAGCTGCCACCCCTGCAAATCCTTCATTTTAATATACAACATGCCGTCTTGTTGACTACAGGAATGCCCTTATCTTTGCACATGACTTAATGGAGACAAATGTCTGACTTGGACAGGTTTGTGGAGACCTTCATGGACATACACCTACACAGGATGTCATTTCAGAAATGTTTAGGAGGTGAGGAAGAAAAATCCTCTATTGCCTCTGGCACAGTTGCTGCAGCAAATTCTTTCACCAAGTTGTCAGCTCCAATCTCTCAGAAAAGGGATGGACTACCCCATTGTCTTGCACTTGCTAAAGTAATTTCCATTGCCATTAAGTAGATGAAAGGCAAGGAAAATGTGTCAGAGTCGGTGGAAAGTTGTTATGAAATCAGTTGACTCCAACTTAACACACAGGTACTGGGTGATCTCACTGGGTGATTAGATGCCATACTGGTCAGAGGATGGAAAGAAGCAGATTTTCTTCTACAAGAGGTTAGGAATAAAATAACCATAAAAATACAAATGGGAATTAATGGGAGTCATTTACATCTTCAAACAATTGCAGAATGTTTCACTTTTTCAGGTGAATTTCATGTTCACAGTGAAGAAACTGAGGAAAAGTGAAGGCGAAGGCTTCAGTCAGGAAGACATGCTGCCAGCTGGGGATGGCACCAGTGGATTCACATCAGCACACCTCATTTTCTCTGAAAGAGACTTCTGAATACAGAAGGAAAACTTTATTAGGAGAGCAATATAAGCCAGATGAAAATAGCTCATGAGTGTGAGTCATCCCACTTGTGACTGCTTCCTATTCAATTGTGTGCCACGCTTGAGAAATGCTGTAAAGCAGCACAGCAGAAAAAGAAAACCTACCAGCCTGAATGCAAAGCCAGTGCTACTTAGGCATCTATAGGAGCACCTCACATGTTTGTTCAGCTCAGGGGACACTTGCGGCTTTGAGGCTGCAAGGTGGAAGTTCTATACCAGGAAGCATACATGCACATATGCACGATTAGCTGAGTGTGTCTGTGTTCTCAGGCAAAGCTGGCTTTAGTGTAAGATCAGAGGGGTTAAATTACTAACACAAAATAAACTGCCTGTTACACACTATACCATTGCCAGAGCCCTGGAAGGCAGGAAGCTCTGCAGCTCACGGAGAGCAGATGTTTCTCCATGTTCCACATCGTACCAACTGCCCCATCCTTCACAAAGATGGTACTAAAGGGACGTAATTATTAAAGGCTCCCTGTCAAATTGAACTGAAGCTCCCTATGCTGCTGCCACCAAGGTGTTTCCTGTTCAGTAATCTATTTAATGAGATGGATAATGGAATGGATTGAATTTAGTAAACTTGGAGATGATACCAGCCAGAGAGGCTACATTGGAGTACAGGAGGAAAGCTGAAGATTACCGTGTTAAATTGGAGAAATGATCTAGGGAAGAAAAAACTCAAATGATTTATTTAGTTAAAGTAAATGTGGAGTGCTACATTTACACTATTGTACAGAAATAATGAACCACACAAATAAAAGGTAGGAAATTAATTTCTTTGCAGTCATATCACAGAATGGTATCTAGGCCTTATAGTAGACTGCAAACAGAATATGAGGCAACATAACTGTGAAAAAAAAAAAAAAAAGAAAACATCATATTGGGAAGTAAAAATGCAAGCACTGAATTAAAATATATGAGGTATATCTGTCATTTTAGTCAGTTTAGGTCAAATTTAGCTTAGGTAACCTTTCCATCTTCATCACCACACTTTGGTGAGAGTGCCAAGATGAACTAAAAAGATTAGTGATCTGGAAATTAAGGCTCTAGAGGGAAAACTAGGGAAAAACAAAACAAAACAAAACAAAACTGGACTGCGTAATTCTGGAAAGACTTGAAGAGATGGATCATAGTCATCTCCAGGAGAAGTTTATTGAAAGGTATAGAACAAATTATTTCTGTGTTCACTGGTAATAAAACAAGGAGCAATAGGTTTACTCCTGAGTGAAGCAAATTGGAGGCCAGACATCAAACCAGCTTTTGACCTGGAAAGACAGTTTAACACTGGAATATGTCTACGGGAGAGACTAGAAAAAGTAAGTAAGAAGGCATAGTGTCTATCAGGAATTATTTAGGCCTAATTAACCCTGCAGTGGGTCGGAGGAATGAAATTGTAGACACCATGACATACCTTGCTTCCTTGCATCTGGTACAGGTTATGACAGAAAGTGGATTATACAAGAAACAGAGAGCTGTTGCTGACCATCATTTGATCCCTTTGGGATATGGAACCAGAAAGGCTTTCCTTTCACAGGCAAGGTTGACTGCAGCCAGCACATGTGAGAGTTGCTATGGGTCCTCTTAGCATTTCTCTTTCTTCACGTGTATTTTGAGATGAGATAGTGCATCAAAATCACAAAGTGCTTTTCAAGTATAAAAATCTATGCCTTAGATGACACTTGTTTTCTAACAAAGGAATCTGTTGATATTATTGAATATCTCCAAAAACTCTTTTTCCACGTGTGATCAAATACAGAATATGCACATTATTTTTATGAATAAAATCTTGACTTGTTATTTTTTATGGTAGGTTGTAAGCAGCAGCATTAATGCAGAGAGGTTTTCTAAAGCTTTCTCGTAACTGCATCTGGTTTAATCCACTTTGTGTTGTAACCTCTACTAGATACAGGGGAAACAACTGACGAGATGAGGTGGATGCCCACCAACAGGGCTACTAGGTTTATAGGCATAAATTAGCAGCAGAGACATCAAAGGGAGTAATAAACCATTTACTAGGCTTGGACGCTAGGAACAAAAAAGAAGTCAAGTTAGTAGGAAGAGGGTTCTCAAGAGGTTTTCTGAAAAGAGATGGTGGGCTGGGGTCGCCTGAGAAATACTTGCAGAGGAGGCAAGTATGTAAGCTGCCTTCCGGGCTGGGCAAGGAGTGGTCCAGCTGGCTTAGCACAAAGAGGCTTTCAGATTTAGAGAGATACTTGGTCAGGCTTTGGTTTGTCTTTCTAACCTGACATTACTAATGATTCCAGACGTTTTGTCTGGAAGAGAAAGCTTTATTTTGGAAAGACTGTCATGTGTCACTGCAAGCTTGTTTTGTCTGTATTATTGATGGCACAGTAAGGGTGGGATTCTAAAACATCTGAAATGGACTGAAGTAACCCACAAGAGCTGAGGAACAATAGTGAAAAACACTTGAAAGTTACAGATATTGAACTGTATACAAAAACTACAAGTCTGCAATGACAAGAGAAAAAGGAGCAAAGAAAAGAGACAAGAAAGAAGGAGGAAACTATCTGTATGTACAATGATATTTTTATTTAGAGGCTCAGCAACACCTATTCTAACAGAACATGTGAAAAGCATTGGGGTAATTTTAAATCACTTTTTTTTTCCCACCACCATCAACTTATGGACAGAGTTTCCTTAGGTTTAGAAAGGAAACAGGGCATAGCTAGATAAAGCAGACAGGCAAATGGACAATTTATCAAAACGTTATGCACTCAGCTAGATAAAAATTATTAATTTGTAACTGGGCTATTAAGAACTGTCAAGCCTCAAGTCAGGTTGGCAATTCTCAAGTTTGAGAATTCAATTTGTAGTCTGCAGCATTAAATTAAAAAGTCCCCCTTTGTGTCAGTCTTCACTAATGTTTGTAGATATAACAGGGACGTCTGGCATCAGCGAGCCTGGTTCTCAGTTATAGCTCTTCTTGGATTACAACAAGGTTGAGAAGGAAGCAGAAATACAAAGGTGCCTCTTCTGCTTGAGGTTTTTGATATTCTGAGACTATGCAGAGGGTTGTCTAAAGCCTTAGTCGGATTCAAGGTTGAACGGGTTAGAGTCAGCCACATTCACAACATGGTCCCTGGGCACTGCTCTATTCCTCTGCGACCAGAAGACCTGAGAGGGTGACATGACATCTGTTGTCAGGTGTCTCCCATGGCCAGGATAGTAGAAATAGAGAACCAAAACTTCCTTTCTTCTGCTAGTTGCAAGTAGGTAAACAGCCACAGGTCCTCCAAATCCAGTGACAAGAGATAGTTTCCACAGATATCATGTGCACTGGGAAAGGGACAGTGTAAAGGGGGAAAGAGGGAGGATTTCTCCTGTGTGCCTTTGTGATGGATCCTCCCATAAACTGGTGAGTTGTCTTAAGTAAAGCTTTTAGTAGTTGATGGACTCATCAGCTCCTCTTGCTTGGCTGGCAACTGATTTGTCCATAGGTATACAGAGTAGCTGGAGAGATGCAATGTGAACATCACTCTTGCATTTGTGAGATCTAGAATTAGGTTGTAAAAAATGTTTAGGGTCTTTCCTGGGTGTTAATGACAAGCTTTACATGTGTAATTTAAAAAAAAAAACAATGCTTTTATTATTCTACACAAAAGCTGACAAACAAGGTGATAACAAACACTTATCTACACTGTGCAAAAAGTGGCGTGGCAGCTCTGTTTTATGCTAGTTTTCACAGGGACTCCAGGAGCATTCAATACTTCATAGAAAGGGAAAAACTCTTTGGCGTGTGCAGGAATGACTCTTACCCTAAGAATAATGGGTCTATCCCCACCAGTACTTCAAAAAACTCTCTAAAATCTTGGTTTACCATTCTACCCTAATCATGCCATGCAGTAGCAGCATAACAACTTGTTAACTGTTACTTATTATTCACTGTAATCAGTTTCCAGAGATTTTTTTTAAATGCTAAAATTCATTAGAGTTGTCTTGTGTTTGTCCATGTTCTCAGTGGAAAAAGTTACATCAGTCTTTTCAACGTAAATTTTCTGGTTTTCAATGTATAACAATTAAATCTTTGTAACTTGTTAATATTATCTATGTAATGAACACCTTATATTGTTCTTGTTTTATAAAATAGTCTTCCCCTAAGTTTCAACTATAACACTCATTGTGACATATGCATAAGCATGCCTACTACAAGAATTTTATGCTGAGATCTCCACCAGCTAAAAAATATTTGGGCTGCCACTAGGTATGGGTGTTAAAGAGTTATGTTCTCATCATAGATGACAGTAAAAGCAGTGGAGAACAACAGATTGATGTACTGGCTTTTCTACATCCCTGAAGGATTATTGCTGCATCAGATAGGGCAGCTCGATTTCCATGGCTCTTTTCGTCTACAGTGTCTTAGCTGAATTTGCCCAGATGATGGCATCTGCCACCCAGTGGCTATCCCCCCATTCTCTCCATGAAGACTGTATGAATCCTTTCAGAAAACATAGAACTACTTTTCAGAGGATCCAGCATCCAAGGGGCAAAGCTAGAGGCCACGAGAAGCCATAGCCGTTATTTGGCAGTTTGCAGGGACAGGGACAGCGCAAGTCCTTGGGTGCATTCAGGCTCTGCTATGGGGTCAGCCATGGTCAGGCTATTGCAGCTGGTGGGAGAGCAAGCTGCAGTCTTTTAGCTGCAGCTGTACCTCCTGGTAGCCCTGGGGGCTCTGTAGTGAAAAGCATGCTTCTCCTACAGGGAGCTTGCAGAGAGCTTGATGATAGCACTGTATCTGCAACACACTTATTTAGTACTTACTGTATAATTTTGCCCTTTCAGATGCAGCACCTGATTCCCTAACTCCTTTTTGGGTAAACCTTCCATTAATTTCTGTTAGAATTTATTCTGAGTGATGTTGATGAGAGACCTCATTGTTGCTGAAAACAGATCGTATCTCTTATATCTAGTGCCAAGAGCCCTCCAGAGAAAGAATCATTAAAGAGCTAGGTTACCTGCTAGAGGACACTGGTGTGACTTCATCGGTTTCAATAAAACTCTTCCAGTTTTAATCAGCAGACTTGGTGCATGTTGGAGGAAATGGTGAGGAACAGGACAATTATTATTCTTAGTTCTTCAACAATTTCCTACATGAATATCCAATTTCTAGGTCCTCACACAGACAAGATAGTTCTGTGTGACAACGCTCTCCTATAAAACTTTAATTTAATTTATAAAATATCATCATAATTTTTTTTCTACCAGGCCACTGCATATCATATCTGATATGATATACAGACATATAAATATATGCATATAATAAATTAAAAAGGACAGTAGTCTTTAAAAATGTATTATCTGATTATGGTCAAAGTTAACTTCGATTTCATCAAGGGCAAAATCATATTTAATATCATGCTAGTTAAAATATGTAATGCAATTTCCCAAAATAAATAGAGCCTGCATCTACAGGAAATTCTGAATTAAGGCTTTCTCTCAATCTCAGAAATCAGTTTCTCTTTTATACATAAAAGTCAATATTAGTATGAAAACAAAAATTACATAGCAGTCACAACTGAGACTGTATAAATTCTGTATTCTACTTTTCGGTGCAATGCATGCTTATAGTTACATGATTGCGCTTAATCATTTCTGAATAAATGTAGTCTTAACAATTACATTCTTACAGAGCCTTTAAAAATTATGTATATAAAAATACTAAAAATAATTGCCCAAAGAAATGTCTATATCCAAATAATCCCGTAATAGAAAATAAAGTACAAAATGGATGGTGAAATAGCAAGACCAATTTCAGAATTACTTTAATAAATATTAAAAACCACAGTGATAATTTATATTTGTTCTTTTAAATGTAACAATAACTTTCTTTTTGGACATGATGGATGGTATTTAAAAAGTCATTCCTCATCTATCCATAATGAACCCTCTACTTCTGAGATTCAGGATGAATATTACTGTGAATTTAAACAGGAGCCAAATGAATGCAAAAAATTGCATCTTTGCAAATCCCATGCCAAAATAATCTCCCAAATATTTTTTTGGGAGGCATCTGGCAATGGTAAATAAATACTAAATATCTATTGCTAAATCTCATTCCATTGGGATGAGGTTATAAACCTCACACAGGCAACATGGGTGATGTGCTTTTAGCAGACACCGCTCAATATCTGGCTGTCCTTTTGAGGGGTTAGCTAAGTGACGGGAAGGACTGAGAAGCAAAACTTGGCCAGGAGGCAGAAGCTCTGAGGAGACCTTGTAGGAGACACTTCCAGGAAACCACTGAAGAGCAAATGCTATATAAAGTGTTATTAATAAAGTGCAAAGAGCTGCCAGATAGAGCTGGAAGAGTCATCACAGAGTAGGATCAAGAAAGCTTGAAACTGGAGGACCAAGAGGTGGGAGCAAGCAGGAGCTTGAGGGAAGAAAGGACAGGCTGTAATAGCTCAACAGAATATTAGAGCCATGCTCAACTTCTGCGCGAATCAGTCCATCAAAAATTGTCTATGGTCCAGTAGCCAGACAAGTTCTTGTCTCCTCCCAGGAGAGACAAATAGCTATCAAACCTCAGCAACTGTGATGGATAACTGGAAAAGTACTTAGGGACATGTACTGTTCATCAGAAAAATCACAGTCCAGGACTACTATATGCAGATACTGGGGACATTATTACCTGCAAACTGGCAATTGTTTGAAGAATTGAGGAATCCCCCAAGTGGGAGTTAGAGGGTGATCCATTATATCAAACTGCAGCAATAAGATAACATTTAAGATTATACACTCTTTAAACCAGAAATCAATGCAAGCCAGTTTAGAGAAAAAAAAAAAAACAACAAACAAACACAAAAAACTACACCTATTTTCAAACAGTTCTGTATTTAATCCACATGTGGAAATCTATTCACTATTTTGCCCATATTTAATTGGATCTTCACTAGCAGGTGGTAGGAAACAGAAAATTTTATCATAAGCTCTGTGTATAAAACTCTGATTTCACGCACATTTTTTTCCTATGCAGGCTTAGGAGTTACTACTGCTTCAGAAATCAAGGTTTAGAGAATGATAAAACATTTGGATATGTGTACAGTCTATTGACAAAGGCAGAAAGTAGGCTATTTTAATAATTTTTCCCGAAGACTTGAAATTTAAAGTAATATTGTAAAGAAAGGGCTCAAATTAAAATGAACACAGAGTGGAGTAACACATAGTTGTAAAAAACCCCAGGCTTTAACCATGCCCCTTACAGCTGATTTCCTTAATAGCAGGGATAAGTGCATTATTCCATAGTAACTCATTATGTTTTCTACCTCCCTCTGTTCTTCTGCATCGTGAGTGTCACTAATTATGTTCTTTTGTGCCGTCAGACACTGAAATACAAGGGGGGTGGGGGTGTGGGCAGGAGGTTGTTAATTGACCGGCTGATATTCTAGCTATCGTATGAGGAAACAAAAGTACGTTGCTAGAAGGGAGACCGTCACAGAAATACAAAGAGAGGCTGCTGGATTTTTGTAAATCTTACCTATGATGAGAATTCATCAGAAAGAGGGAGAGAGATCCGCCTCCTTGGGACAAGTGCCTTTTAGAAGTTGACTAAGGAGTTGGGAGACCCTTGATCTTCCTCCTTGAAAATGCTGCTAATGGACATGGGCTGTGCTTGTAGCACTCTGAAGGTGTTGCTTTCAGATTAGACTTAAACTACTAGCCCCAGGACAAAGTGTAGATGAAATGTTTTCACTGGTTGGCCTTGTATATTACGGTGCTTTTTCTTTTCCTTGGTTGTCAGAAAGGCAATATTTCACATGAACTTGTTGAGACCTTGAAGTGGCAGACGCATATGAATCTCAGCTGGGAAAACACCTAAATATGAAGACCATATGGGCACCAGTCTAGTTTGTGATTTTGAAAGCGTTTTCTCCTAATAGCCAAGAGAGAGATGTGACTTTACCCCTCCTTTAATAAAGATGAAGGAATAGAGTACAAGGTTGTTTTTTCCTTAGCAAAGGAAAAAATAAAAGACAGAAAATGTAAGAATCTTTAAAATATCACACAGCTGATAGTGACATTGCTGTTGTGCTGGCTCCCAGACCAAGTAAGGTTCTGCATCGGCTTTATCAAGGTGAGTTCCCTGAAGACTGGAAGAGAAATAATAGGCCAGGTCATCTATATATCTAGCTTTGGACATAATAAAAGCATCAGCAAATTTTGCTTACATAGATTTCATGGGAGTGCTTTGGGTTTAGTGTTATACCTTTTGGGACATGTTTTTAGAAGATGACAGTTATGTCTCTTTGTCTGAAGGATAAAATAGGTTGACTCTATAGGGAGCACTTGACTGTACATATTGCTGATGTTGGCAATGTAGGGTGCACTGAAGTGCACAGCACTCTGAAGCACACCTCACTCCCTTTAAAGACTGGATCAGCTGCAAGCCTTACAGGGGGAAGGAAGATGTATATCTGGGATATGACCTGGGGAACAGCTTGATGGAGATTTTGGCTGATGAAGAGCTGTCCATACTACCAGAACCCATGGCTAGTCTACTGATAGGCTAGAGAGGACTAAAGACTGAGCAAGGCTGGGATATGCCATCTGTGGCAGATGGCTATGATACCTGAAAAAAGCCCTGAAAAGGTGAGAAACAAACTGAACTGCCAGAGGTGGTTTTGGGTGAGATTCATCATCTACACTGGCATCAAAACAACATAAAACTAAATTTGGGGTTCATGAAGAAAACACAATAGAGTTAGTAAGCTGATAAAGGTGGAGGAAAAATACTGTGAAAGGAAAGATCTCCCCATACAAAGTACAACTAGTTTTATTAAGACTATGAATGTCGGCCATTACTTATTTATGCCTATAATTTGCTAAAGGGTAAATCTGGACAGGCCAAGGACTTCATGTTACCATCAGTCGTATGTTAATTGAAATATTTTGTTTTGCTTCTGGTTGCTGTCTGGATGATGTGACAGAGAGCTGTAGGCTTGTGCCAGGATGTTTGATGGGCTATTGAATTAGCTCAACATTACAAGGCAGCATCATCCCAACCTTCTTAAATCTTTCCTCCTCCTTCAGTACTTCCTGCTACATTTGTCTGAA
This sequence comes from Tetrax tetrax, assembly GCA_009806455.1. Lineage (NCBI taxonomy): Eukaryota > Metazoa > Chordata > Aves > Otidiformes > Otididae > Tetrax > Tetrax tetrax. The sequence goes on from WHYT01016908.1 coordinate 508,133, forward strand.
TCTACTCTTGCTCAAGGTATTGACACAGAAAAGCAGGTTTTGCAAAGGTTATTTCCTTATGCCTCATAAATTCCAAATGCTCTACATGTCGTGGTCTGCAGGTGAGTTTTCTTCTGGTTTAAAGAGGAAAAAAAAGCATTTCAAGAGTAATATCTTTCCTCCTTGTTTTGTGTGGTATTAATTTCTTTCCCAGAGTAAATCTTTTCACTAACAACAGATCTGTCCCAGGTAACCATCCTCAAAACTGTTGAAGACAGTGAATCTTAAAGGACTCAGTACCTCCTGCTGTATTTGGCATCTGCATGTCTAAGTAGAGCGTCCAGGAATTTCTCAAGGAAAGGAATTTTATTTGGAAACTGCCCATTCACAGAGAAAGGACACCCTAGCACCAGAAAACCAGCCCTGCCTGCCCCAGAATCATTACTGCCATAGCTGACCTCTTTGGGAAGGAGTTCATTCCCATTTTAAATCTCATCTTGCCCAATTCTGCTGTAGCCCAGCTAATTGTACAATAAGCTCAATTAAGATATGACAGGACTCCAGTGTAGAGATCTTTGTCTGGCAAAAAAAAAAAGTTTTCATCCAGGTCTAGATTACAGTCCACATGAATGGACCCTGAACCCTACTACTGCTCTGGGTGCTCAGCGAATGCTGTTACAAGTTCTGCAAACTTCATCCACAAGCAGCATCACACATTGGTATCCATGGTCCCTTTAATATCAAAATTTTCTCTTCAGAGACTGCTGGAAAACACTTCCCTTCCTTCCACTTCCACTCTTGCAGTCTTGCAAGGTGAGACTCTACTAATCAGTCCCATCAGCTGTTGGTGTAAGTGTAGTCATATTCACCTTTAATATACTGATACTACTGGGGATCTGACTTCCAAGTGCATTTGGATACTAGAGTTTTCTGCTGGAAACAGTGACTTCTGGCAGTGGAAAGTACAAATCTAACAGATATCAGACTGTCCTTGACCTGGAACTAGCTTTTTTGAACTGATGGACTCTTAAGTCTGTCATCAGAACTCAAAATATTGGATTTTGCTGATGGGAAGACTATGATAAGAAAGGGAAGTAAGTGTAGGGAGGGTGCACACGTAAAGACATGTTCTTGTGAGCAAGGCCTGAGGCATGTGCACACCTTAACTGATATCCTGCCTCAAAATAAATCAATGATAAAGCTAAGTCTGTTTTGAGCAGCATAGAGTTTTCATGTCTGCCTGTTATGTATAGTCCATCTCAGTCTTCGCTACACATTTTATTGCTCATTTTATGTTGAGAGAATATGTGGCCAAGCTCTATATCCATGTTTTTCAGCATAGTCACACAGACTCTAGAAAAATAATTTTTTGTAAAAATATGAAGGTATATGAGGAGTCAACATATCACAGGAAAGAGATTATAAAATTGCATATTTAATATTACAGTTTAGTCCTCAATCATATTAATATTTCTGCCGTGTTTTTACCTATTAAAAAACTGACACAATTCTGTTTAATACTGATCAAAAGATCATATTCTGCAACAAATATCATTGTGTGGACTGGAATCAGTAAATAGGATTGAGAGGACTGTGATTCTGAAAATCCTCTGCATAAGAGTGAGATTGTTCCCTTGGCAGTGAACATTGCTAGCTGGAGTAAGAGAAGGTTCAGACACAGGAAATTTCAGAACTTACTCAATACACTAAAAGCAAAGGTTTCCAGAGAGCAATGACAACTTTTGAAGATTAAAACTAGTTTTGGGTCTTGATGCCAAACAGTTTAGTAATATTTTGAGAGATACTGTTAATTCTGAGCCCTAAGACATTTCTTATGACATTTTCACTGAAACCAATGAAGCGTTACAGAGCGTGACCAGCCACCCAGATCTGATGCTGCAGATAAAAAATTGGGCTAATGAAATCTGGGAAACAAGGAAGGACCTTATCTGCCTTTAAGTGGAGTGTTCATGGGCTGTCCATTTTTGTATTCCTGGTGAGAAGTGGAAACCACAGCAAAGTAGGCCATCAGGAAAGGAGTTGACCCCTTCACAGTCAAACAGGATTTTCCTCAAAAGGTCTTACCCAGCAGCTAAATTTGGACAGTTCAACATCTATACAGGTCAGCAAGTGATGGGTCTAGTTGGGGAAGGCAATAAGTAGCAACATGCAAAAAGAAGGACAATCTGAATTATTATTCATCTAATATGGGTAGAAGGTAGTGGAGCAGAGAGCAAAGGGACCCACCAGAGATTGTTTCTCTATGTTTGGTTTCCCTTCTTTTTTTGCTCTTTCTCAAATAATGTGCTCTTTGAATAAGCCTGTTTGATTCACTGCTTTTGAGCAGGGAATATATTGCTCACTAACTGTTCTGACAGCTTGATTTGATTTCTCTCTTATTTTGGATGGTGTCTCATGATAATGTTAAAAGTGGACATCTAGATGCAGAACCTGGTCCTTGTTGCTGTCAGTCAGGGCTTGGCAAAAGCTTTACCCAAGGAAGTGGTATATATTAAATGAAGTTGTCTCCAATGTGTCAGCCAGCTACACTAAATGTTCCATTAGAAATCCATCCACTATCTTTAATTCCAAGGAGTCTGTTGCAAACACATCCTAATACATAGGAAAGCATTCACCTACTGCAATGAAGTCACCTCTAGGGTGCAACACAAGAGCTGTAACCATTTGAAGCTGCAGGAGGAGGTAATATATCAGTAGCACACAGCTGATTCCTCTCATTTTCTACACAATACCATGCCAAAATTTCTACAGCTAAGCAAGTATCAGACAACACTGTATGGCACCTCCTTCACGTGGGTGGCAACAAGCAGCATAGCATAAGGGTTATTATAAATATTATGAATCTACTCGAAAAAGAAGTCTCTTGCATTAATGTTTTGAAGCATATCAAGTTAATATGAGTATTAAGGTTTTGTCAAATACCTTTCCAGAATCCTGAAAAATAATCAAGAAATTATTTTTTTTTCTCATTTTGTAGCATTTGTCATACAATTAGTTCTGCAGGCAGTTAACTAGAAATATCCCTGTAAAGATGGACAGGTCTGAGTGAAGAATTTGTGGAAGCAGAGTTTGCAATTAAAGGCATGTGAAATCCTGTGTTGGTTTCACAGATGCTTTCTAGAGTGGTCCCACTGGACTGGCTCAGTTCACAAGGTTTGCATCTTCATCTGCAGGCTTCCAGCAGCCTCACTAAAAATCAATTTAAACCAGTGCATTTTTTCCTTAACCTGTTATAGTTAACACATACTGTCAAAAGCCCAATTCTACATTTAGGTTTTATCCTAGAGGCCTTTTAATCCGCTCTCCTCAGCTCTTGTCACAGCTGAGATTTTCCCACATATGACTGTCAGTCCCATCCCCACATGGCACTGCAGAGTGGGAAGGACTGCTAGACTTCATCCACAGCCCCAGAGCTACCTCTTATGCTTCCCCTTTCCCTGTAGAAAAAGCATGGATGGATCCTTCTGCAGAACTTCCTAAGTTATCAATCTTTAAAATCTCCCTCTGAGGTGGACTTATTACTTTGGGGTAGTTCTCTGGTTCTCCACTATCCTAGAGTCAGGTAAAATGGCCAGTGAATCTCCACTTTTCTGTTAAAAAACTGTAACTTAAAGTGTCCCAAACATCGACATTTATGTAAAGTTCAAACAAATGTACAGTCAGTGATTAAAAACTGGTAATAGTATAACTTAAATCATGGCACTGTCTTCCATGTGCTTTGTGTAAATAAGTGCTGGGTTAGAGAAAGGAGGGAAAAATGGTATTAGGTAGAATTGGTTCAGAACATATTTCTTGATTAACACTCACGTGTAAGTAGCATTTAGGTAAAACAGTCACTTGCCCTCTAAAAGCAACGTGCTCTCATTTAATACATTTATCAGCAATACTGAAGTGCAGTGTGTTGGCTAGAAGCCATGAAAACAGCCCCAGCTCTGAACTGAATGGCTGCTTTTGTCTCCTTTAGAAGCAGAAGAATTTTCCTTATCCAGGGAAAGAAAGAAGTCTTTTCAGAGAACAAGACTTTGTGCCAGGTTCTCCAACAGGCATTGTGGGGTGTTTTGAATGACCTGGAGAGGCCACCAGCAAGTCTAGCAGGCAGCATGGGCTGAGGAGACGGAGCACCTCTCTGCAGCTCCTGGTGCTGGCGTCAGTCCTGTCATGCCAGGCAAACACACCATGTGCAACGGGTTGTCACCTCAGTGGATGCAGCATCCTCTTTTCTTACCCACCCCTCCGTTCACTTTTACCACCTGCTCTAAACATCTCTGGCAGTCATAGTTCAACACCTCTGCCCTAGTAAAGTCCTGCTCTGCAGGCAAGAGAAGCAAATCTGAACTCTCTCCTGAATACACCACCACTGCTTATTAATCAACCAGACAGTTCACAGCTAAGAGACATAAGGGCATCCCTCTCTGAGCGAGAACTTGCTGCTTCCAGGGAACTCACTTCCACCATCCTCATTCATGAAATCTAAGAAACAGGATATTGGGAAACAAATTCAGCACAGATGTATAACACATGAAGGTCTATTGACTTCAGCGTATATTTGTGTTGCATTTAGCCTCAGCCATGTAAACTATAGACTGCCTTTCCTCCCCTCCCCAATGCCACTCTGATGTAGATGTCAGTAGACATACACCATGCCACCTAGTTCAGATTTCACCATGATTGTCAGTGAAGTTGCATTATGTTTTGTCATTTGTGATTCGGTGGTTTGCTTCTGCAAGGAAATAGTTTACGTGGTATACATGAGACAGGTAACCTTTACATAAACTCTGTTATTTTAACAGATTGAAAATCCCAGCCAACTATGTGACTTGGGAGGGCTACTAAGTTCTACCTGATGAGAAATACTCTTGATGGCACTTTGGGCTGTAGGTGGGAGAAGCTGAAGGGACTGGAACAACACAAAAGCTCAGTGATGTATAAATTCTGTAAATTATGTTTGGAAAAGTAGTTCTAAATAACTTCTTACTTCATGCTTAAAAGGGCCAGAAAACATCACCTATGGCAATGTCAGAGTATCCTGGTCAGTATATCTCTGGGTTTGATGTATAGAGTGTAACAGATCTTTGCTAGCTAATGCTAGTTTGGAAGAAGAAGGAGACAAACTGCAGTACCTTCCCTCTCAGGCTATCTATTTAAGAAATAAGAAGCATCCAGCAGACATTCCCTTCTTAGAGAATACTGCAGGAATGGCTCCAGTGCTGTACTCATTTATGCCACCACATCTGAGTCTGCGCTCATTTACCTAATGCAAAATGGTCCTCTTTTATCTCCTCTTCTCTCAGAGAGATATATTTGTTAACCAAATAAAGGGGCAAATAAGACATTCTTCCACATACACCTGCCCTGAAAAGGACAAAAAACTAAACAGCACATGGAAATGTTAATCGTGTTATTCAATGCACTTCTGGAAGGAGTTCAGATATGACAGTGCTAAGTATGGCACAAACACTTGAATAAATTGTACCACGAAGACTAAAGCTAAGCAAACATGAAGGGAAGGGATTTTTTTTAAACATCCTGGACATACTGGGTTTTCTTTGGTTAGCATCAACTGAATTAAAATATATGGAAACCAACTGGGAAGTACTAGCTTTCTATTATAGATTAAGCCCCCTTATCCCTGCAATTAAAGAAAGTGTTTTTTCCATTTCACCAATCCTTCAACAAAAGCAAAGATAGAACTCAATATTCTTGATAGGTCTTGGATAAAGTGAAGACAGGAAACAAAACCTTTCAGACTGGTTTTATGGGCTGGAAAGAAACAGAACTGCACATTTTGTCTTTTTTCAACTCTTAATGGCACAGCATGACTTCTGGCGAAGTCTACTGAAGCCAATGGAGTTGTACCAGGGATTGTTCTGGCTTATGCTCTGAAACTGCCAGTAAATAAAAGGCCAGATCCATATTTCTTCCCTGTTTTATGTTAAACACCTTCTTGCATTTGACAATAGGAGAGGGAAGGAACCTTCTTCTCATGCATTTTCAAATAGCTTCCTACAAGCAGAGAAACATTGACGTTTGCCAAAGGTTCAGCCTGGTCTCTCAGAACAGGAGTGGTGCAGGGCTGTGAGTGACCTGCACCAGGCAGAGCAGCTCCCCTCAGCTGTTTCTTGACCAGGAGTAGATGGGAGCCAGGAACCAGACTATCTGTTTCATGATCTGCAGATGGGGTGCATGATGACACAGTGCACCTTTTTCGGTGCCTGTGACCATTTAGCTCATACTTGTTGTGGTTTAGCCCCATTCGGGACTAAGTCCTACACAATCACTCACTCACCCTCCTCACCCTCTGAGGGAACGAGTGAGAGGTAACATAACAAAAGGCTCGAGGTTCAAGATAAGGACAGGGAGAGATCATCCAATTTATTGTTACAGGCAAACCAGACTTGACTTGGGGAAACTAATTGAATTTATTAACAATAAAATCAAAGTACGATAATGAGAAAGAAAAAAAAACCAACAAACTTTTCCCTACCCCTCCCCTCTTCCCGGGCTTAACTTCATTCTGGATTATCTCCTCCTCCTCCCCTTTGAGCAGCACAGGGCGGAAATAGGCAATGGGTGTTATGGTCAGTTCATCATACAAGGTTTTCCACCGCTCCTTCCTCCTCAGGGGAAGAATTTCTCACATTCCTCCCCTGCTACAGCATGCGGTCCCTCCCATAGGCTACAGTCCTTCATGAACTGCTCTGATGTGGGTTGTTTTTCCATGAGGTGCAGTCCCTCCAGAACAGCTGCCCCAGCGGGCCCTCCATGGGCCACAGCCTCCTTCAGGCATCCACCTCCCCTGGTGTGTGGTCCATGGGCTTCACAGGCTGCAGGTGGATCTCTCCTCCTCCATGGACCTCCATGGGCTGCAGGGGGACAACCTGCTCCACCATGGTCATCAACACAGGCTGCAGGGGAATCTTGTCAAGAACAACTTTACTCCTCCCCCTCCTTCTTCACTGACCTTGGCATCTGCCGCCCCTCCTCTTACAAGCATTTCCTCACAACTGGACTCAGGCAGATGCCTCTCATGTTCTCTCACGAGCCAAGCTCAGACAGACACCTGGCAGAAGGCCAGAGGGTGAGGTCTACAAGGCCCGCACTCCCCACTCTCTGCCCACACTTTTGTTTTATTTTCTCCTTCATAAATACCTTATCACAAAGGCGTTATCACCATCACCGATTGGCTTGGCCCTGGCCAGCCTCAGGTCCACCCTGGAGCTGGCCAGGTCCAGGAGACAAAGGGAAACTTTCTAGCAGCTCCTCGCAGAAGTTGCCACTGAAACCCCCCCTACCCTGCTACACAAAACCAGCACGATACTGAATAAAAACCAGGTGTACACACCATCTCTCGTTCTACAATAAACATTCACAGGAGTGTAATATTAATGGACACCATCTATTCACCTAGGAGATATTGTGTCCCTTTCTCTAAAATGTTGTGGGTTTTTTTTTTTTTAAATATGATTTCTAACTTACTGGAAAGCAAAGTGGCACCTGATCTTTAAGAAAAGGATCAAAAGCAACAAAAGGAGTTTAACTTCCAAAGTTTGTGTAGTAGCAATCCTATGGGTTTTTGGGGGCAAGGGTGCCATTACAGTTCCAGAAACGTTGGGAGTGGCACACTGCCTGAAATAACTCTAAGAGGCAGCAGAACAAGAGTGAACTTTCAGCACCTGAGATTTATGTGTCAAAAATGCCTCAGCCCTTGTACATGTTTTATGAGCGTTAAAATAGAAAGCACAGTCCCTATGTCTCAGGTGGTGAATGAGCAATACTTCTATAAGATTTAGCTCTTTGCAGGCAATTCTTGAAATTCCTTAAACCCTTGAAATTATGAATGATTGCTCCAGAGGGGTGTAAAGTCTATATCTGGACTTCAGGCTGAGTTGCAGTTGTTGGCTGTAATTGCAGTGGAATTTTTGGTGCCAGAGAGATCCTAGGAGGCAGTGGGGAAAAAGGAGAGAAAACAGAAAGGCAGTTGTATTTTGAAGCATAGTTGTTTAATAAACATGCTTTTCCAATGAAGAAGTCTGGGAACCTCTTCTGCTATACTGTGCCAGTGTGGGTAGGTCTGTGTTTACACATGGAGGCTCGGCAGTATGGATGCTTGACTCACCAAATGTACAGTATAAACTCTACAATCTGCTGAATGTGCCAAGTTGAAAGGCAGATTTTGTCAGCTTTGCTCCTGATGAGTAGGACTGTGCTCTGCAGGCAGCACCTGACGACTTGAGAAGGAAATAACTGCAAAATGGAGGAAGGTTGTCAGTGTCAACAAAACAACCATGGGTTTTTTTTTTAAACTGCTAATGTGGACAGAGCTCCCTTAAAAGGAGGAAATTTTTCTATCGCCTTTGAAGACTCTTTCATTTTCATTTCTTTCCCATGTCTATCTCATTTTAAGCAAGCACCTGCTTGCCACTAATCTTTTCCAGTTGTATTCTTAAACACCCCATATGCAACACTTGTCACGGGCTTGCTGCTTTGGCTATAACAGAGCGCATGACCATGCAGATACTCATTTTTAGAGCAGGATAGTACTCCAGGAGCTGTTCTTTCAGCTGCATGCGTGGGCTCAACTAGAGAATATGCAGGCTAAAAGAGGAGGGAGGGCTCAATTAACTGTCTCCAGAGAGCCTAATATACTCAATTGCACCCATTTATGGCAAGTTTTTCTGTAGTTAAACAGGAAATCTTTTCCACAGTTTTATTCAAGCTCTTCAGTAGAATTTTATGGAGAATTAGATCTGTAGTTCAGCATTTTAAATAATAATTTAAATTCTAATTTTAAGAATACAATGTTGGTTTTAGCTCTATTAAGATCTATGGTACCTTTCCTCAGGACTCCTTATTCCTGGAAAATGTGAAGGTCTGTTAACTGAAGACATGGAGAATCCTAATTAAAAAAATACTTGTCTTACTGGTTCACCTGAGGTGCAGAGGCGGAGGGGCAGGGTTCACGCAATGTGAGTGATTTCACCACAACTGTGAGTGATCCTTGCTTAAAATGTTAGGATGGCATTCTGGGCATATTTCAGAAAGCATAGAAAGACAGCTAATGAATAGCATTTATTTCTCCTTAATGGGATACATAAAAAGAAACTAAGGTCAGGCTTCATCTCCCTGGGTCCCAGATGGAGGAGAGAAGACATCCGCCTTGCCTACTTCATCTCTCCTGTGTCCCTGGGAACCCAAAGTCCAGTTACGGTCAATTCTGCAGCAAATGTTGACTGACTAGTGTGTGCATACTTTTTGCCTGATCTGCACATCAAGTTTCTTCATCTATGCTTTTTCAGACAATAACAGTTTCTCAAGCAACTTTGCAAATGTGATGGCATGCCCTTTTGTTTTCATGAGGTCATCAGCAAAGGAGATACCTCAATTAATGATCCTCTCACTCCTGTATGTGGGGGAACACACATGTTTGGGCCCTTTCCTGACTGAGACTTTTGCTGTGGAAAAAATGAGGTTTTTCTTGCATGTAAAAGTGTAAGTTATTCTTAGATCTAAAGGCCTAGCAGATTCTTTATATTCAAAGAGCAAACACCACCACTATCATTATGAATCACTATTCCTGATGAGTCTAATTCTTTTTACTGCCATTACAGCAGATGCTCACATATCTATCCTCAGTGGCCAAATCAATCTTCCGAAACTCCTCATAAATATTGCAGGAAGAATACTAGATATTATAACAGCATCTCCTGGCCTTGGCAGGAGAAGATAGAGCTGCTCCTTCAAGTCAGCTTTTCAGATGGCTTACCTGCAAAGCCTAGGAGGACATCAGATATGGATCCCTTGCTGAACACTGCTATTATACAGGCAGATATTCACAGTGACAGCATATTTCCCTGTTAACAGCCTTCAGTACAATATTTTTCTCTCTGTGGCTATGTCTCTTCTTTCAGCTTCCTCTGTCTTCAATTGTATGACCTTTGTTGTGGTAAATTATAAACTTTGGGGACTTCTAATATGAGGAATTTCTCAGACAGCAAAGCAAGTAAACAAACAGACATGCCCTAAGAGACCCTGAAAAACAGAAAGCCTAGTGAAATAAAACATATGGGTTGCTGAAAACAGTAGATCTTTTAAATAAGTCAGATTCATAATCTCCCAAATGAAATGGATTATCTGCAAATAGATTTCTCTTCACCTGCTAATTTCTTTCTCCCTGTCATCTATGTCTTCCCTTCAGTTGTTAACCATCACCAGTGTGTCCCCTAGTATGGTCATTCCTGTTTTCCGGTCTCCTCCTGGAAATCCTGTTTCCTATGGTCTTCTTCTGTACATAACAAATTACACAGAACTAGAAAAAATTATTTCCCATAAACTTGTGGGTTTCTGGCCTTAGCTTCTACCCTTCCTGCAACTGTTGGGTGTCTATCTGATCTCACATTTCCTCTTCCCTTGTATTGGCTCTTCTTTTCTACAGCCATGAAAAACAGGAGGTCTTACAGGAACTAAGGGTTGAGACTCATATAGGAATTAATCTATGGACAGAGGGCAGGCACATTAAAATAGACATTTCCAGCCCCAGAAGATTGTCAGCCTGTGTTGGTGAGGCTGGCAAAGGGTGGGACAGGAGAAACCATGGAGTTGTTTGGCTAGGGCAAGGCAACTGCCAAGTGTCTGAGTCAAGGCCTGTTCTTAAGTCAGTTTATTGTTCCCTATCTCCTAGACAGAACTGCCTCTGAAATGCTTGGGGGTCAAATAGATGGATGAAATGTTGCTATTCAGATCAATTTTTGCTTTGTATTTTCCATGTTCTTGTGTTTTTAAGTGTTTTTCAAGGCTGCCTGAAGCCTTGGATTGCATGCTTTTTGGCATGGAGTTTGAATAAGATTGAAATCTAGTTAAATAAATATAATGAGATTCTGAACCAATTGAGTTATTCTTAAGATTTGCTCATGCTTAGCTATAATTCCATTTATAGATGACTTGTAAGGATTAGCACACAGTAGCCCAAGAGAAGCGTTCGTGTTGTGAGATAGCAGTATGCTGTAGGTCCCATAGGTGCTGCTGTTGGGAGATTTTCTGTCTCAGTATCTTTTTGTTTTGCTGTGTTTTCTTTCAGTCAAAAGGGGGCCTTTGCAGGTGCCAATACTGTTTTCAGAAAGTAATCTTACCCAGTGTCTTCCTACAGCATGAAAGCACAGCACGCATAGCAGGTGGGGTTTACAAGGGCATGACACTATGTGAAGCAAAAAGGGTGTGATCCTTGTGTTTATATATCTTTAATAAGAAGAAACATAATTTGAAAGCAGAGCATGGATTCAAGGGAGATCAATTACTGTCTCCTGTTTAAATCAGTGTGTACCAAGGCCTATGCATTTGGAAAGTCCATCCAATTTAGGATGTGGCACAGCTGGATGAATACAAGGACATAATCTATATTCAGGCAGTCTTCTAAAAGCCACTCTAAGTTCCAGTGACCTGAACCAAATCTCCCTCTGCCACAGCCAAATGGCTTTGAATCATCACTGCCTAGTGACATTGCAGTTGGGCAGAGAGTTAATTCACCAGAGTTCAAATAATGATGAATCAGCATCGGACGTTATCAGGGCAAAAATAATATTTTAATTTTGTTGAACCAGGGTGCTCATCATTAACTGAATAACTGATTGTGTCACCCCATAGTGCCACTATAGCCTGGTTGTAAAGAGCAGAGGACCCACTATGTTTAGGTTTGTGTTTTCTCATACTGCTGCATACGTGTCCCTTTCTCCCCATCCTGTACTGCCTACAGCCTGACCCATTTTCCAGCGCTATTGCCTTCCCTTGGAAGCGAATCCTTTCTTCTTGTAATTCTTGTGTTTCCAAGTGTGTCTCTAGGACTGGATGGACAATGTTGTAAGGTGCATTAGGTGGGACACTAAAATTCTAGCCAGGCAAGTTATATCTACAACCAAGGGAAAGACTAAGACTAAGGAAAGACCTGATACTATGTGTGAATGCCATGCTTTCCATACTTACACTAGTCTTTCAAAATAGGTTAATTCAAATATTCTCGTAATAGCTTTTAAAACCAAACCCAGTTAAAACCCCCCTTGTTTAGAAATTCTTTCCACTTCTCATGAACATCATGGTTAGGAGGCAGGAGCTTCCAGTGAGGATTTTCCATGTGTTACTTGACATCTGAAAGAATTTCTTGCCATTGATAGTATTCCTAAAATTGCATTGCATCACAACAGTAAAGATTCCATACTTTTAGGTTCCCAGTGGCTGGCCTTAAAAGATTCATGACTTCAAGTTAAATGTGTAGGCTTCTTAGGAGGTATAAAGAGCCTCTTGTCTAAGAATTCGATCCACAAAAGGCAGCATACTGAGGAGGGAAGCAGGACTTGCAGCAGGAAAGCCAGAAATGAGGTAGAGGACATAACAGCAGAGTTTTTCTCCTTATAAGAATGCTCCAACCACCAGCACATCCTGAGCTAGGCGTACTTTCATTCTTGGGTGTTTCCTGACTTGGGCAGTGCACACAAGAGGGATGGAGGAAGGCTCCCACCCGCCTGCATGTACGCATGTGAAGTGCATGAACTGTCAAAATTAAGGCAGACAAGCTCATAGCTGTGTTTTGGGGGCCAAAGTAACTTTGTTGTAAAGACTGGAGAAAACTCTCATGGCATCTCTAGTCAGCTTAGCTGAGGTCGTAAGGATTTGACATTTAGACTGAGTCACACACAGCTATGTGTTTGGCTCCTAAGTCTTATCCAAATCTCTTTATGAATGCAAACCAAACGTTTTCCCTGATCTACAGCATAAACCTACTTCCTCTCAAGAGGACCAATCCAAGGCATGCAGTGCCGGTCAATCAACATGACTGAGGGATTTCAGATGGCGTTACCAGTCACAGGATAAAGCCGCCTGAGCTCAAGCAGAGTGGCAGAATGTCCATTTCATGGAAGCCATCCGTCAATCATAAAGAGGCTAGGATTACAAATCAATATTTCTCTATTAATTTCTCAAACAGGAGAGCTGAATTAAGACTGTAGATCCTGGAAATTAGTCTGTGGAAACTGTTACCATCAGTGTTACAAAATGGTGTAGGTACACTCCAAGTTACGGAACAGAATACAGTAAATAAGTAAATATTCCATGCTCTAGTTGTACCTTATCTTGCTGAAGAAGCCCAAACCAAGCAAATGTGCTTCACCAGGTATGTAACCAATTTCACTGTATGTATGCAAGTAGGACTCCTTCCTCATTACTGTGGCAACCTTCTAATATCCTAAATCTTAGAGGCTAATTACAGCTGTCTACAAAAGCATCTGACCATCCCTTATTCAGTGAGTCTATGATATATTTCCTTGGCAGGACATTAATAATAGACTCAGTGAAACACATAGACTTTGCCAACACCTCATAAATACTTTCCATAGGAAATGCAACGCAGTTGATATATATTTATATTTACGGGTGCGATGGCATATAGCATTCAGTATTTCTTGTTAATGGTCCTCCTTATTTCTTTCTATTTTTCCTAGCCTTCATTAAAATCTGCATTTCATAAAAAGGAGCAAAAAGCCAGCCTGAAAACAGCATAAACCAACAACTTGCTACTCATAAATTTCAAAACATTCTCACCATTCAAAGCCTCTTTACATGGGGACCATTTTAAGTCTTATTGTCTCAGTCTGTTGCTGATCATAATCCTCTGTCCTGGTATTCATTTTCCAAGAGCAACACTCCTGTTCTGTAAATCAGAGTTTGTATCCTAAGTGAACCTACTGACAAATCTTGTGGGGCAAGATCCCTCTTTCTTTGCAGAAGCACCGCTCCTTGTACTCCTTAGTAAACTTACAGAGGTCAGTGGAACAAGCCCCTGGCCCCCACTGGCTCCCTGAGGTCAGAGTAAGGCCTGTAGCCCACAGAAGAGCTTTTCCATTCCAGCATACTGATGAGGAAGGCAAGTTGTATATTCATCAAACGGCCTATCTAAACAGAGGATTAAATAAAAAACCCATAGTAACAATAACAATAAGTCTATATTTTTAAACCAAGAGCTTGTACGTGGTTTCAAATTTTTTTCTTTCATTTAATCATGGCAAAATAACTCCTCCTAATAATGTTGAAAGAACAGATAAAGGCAAGCGGAGGCTGTAAGTAATGGATGTCTAGGAAAGCTGTCTTAAAAACAAGTACACCTGTGAGGAACAATTGGCAGACTGTTGGGACTTTACGGATAATTACATTACACAGGCTCTCATAATGTCAGATGTAATATAATAAATAAGCTGCTCACTTTGGTGTTCCCTATAGTCAGCTAGAGGTATCTGGAAGATAACTCTTCATTTTTCTGGTTTGTGTGAAAATTATGTCTTTTTGTCAGGAGCTCCCTGCTTTGCAGAGCACCACACAGCCCAGCGGTTGCTAGTCACAGTTGTAATTAGATTATATCAAACTGGCAGTGTTGAAAGACTGGTGCCCATGTTGCCTCACTCAGCTCTAACTCCTGAGCTCCTCCAAAGCATTGAGCTTGCCATAATGAGTCCTGCTGAGGATGATGGTGGTGATGGGAGGCAGGTGAGTACGGACACTACCCTTGTAGGTCTTAAATACACCAGTCATTGCCTCTTACCCTCAGGTTGCATTCTGTAGTTGGAGGTACTCTGCACCTTGCAGAGGGTACTGAGGACCTTGTAAGACTGGCTGTTTAACCTATCATTTTCCTATGGAACCAATGAAATGCTGCTGGGATTTTTTTTTTTTTTTAAGCAATATATGGATATTGATCACAAAATAAAGTTTAAAAACAGAGGGAGGTAGATTTAGATTAGATATTAGGGAAAAAAAAATATATAATGAGGGGGTGGAACACTGGAACAGGTTGCCCAGAGAGGTGGTTGATGCCCCATCTCTGGAAATATTAAAGGCCAGGTTGGATGAGGTTCTGAGCAGCCTAATCTGGTTGAAGATGTCCCTGCTTGTTGCAGGGAAGTTGGAGTAGACGACCTTTAAAGGTCCCTTCCAACCCTAATGATTCTATTATTCTAAAAAAGAATCCCATTGGGAAAGACATACAAAGTCTATTTGTATTTTGCCTTGTCCTGTGCACAAACAACTCATCAGGTCTTTTAGGAAAGCATCAAGGGAAAAAAAGTGTCAGCTTTTGAGCTGGTGTGAGCAAATAATTTTGTTGGAGAGACAAATCTCAGGTCTATACTTCTCACTTTATCCTCCCCTGCATGTCCTAGTGTTGGGCATCCATGATAAAAAAGGTGTTGCTGGTCAGCCCTGTGCTCCTCTGGGCTCGTCTTCTCATCTGGATGCTAAAGGCAGGCTCCTGGAGAGCTGCCTATCACCACAGGAAGGAAAGTACAGCATCCAGCTTCAGCTGGAGGTCAGCCAGTGTGTGTTGATGCTTGAACTACTGCCCAGTCACACACACACAAAAGACAGAACCTGGGAGCAGAGGCTGGGGTAGATTTCCTCTACAGTGCTCCCTGCTTACACAAGACAGTGCTGGCAAAATGATGAGCACCACTTGCATGGTCTTGTTCTCCCAACTTCTCCAACATAGTCAAAATTGTCCTGCTCCCATGAGGTGGAGGATCAGCTCCTGACTGTCCAATGTCTCTATCTCTTTGAAAATATGGTGCTGAGTCTGATGGATTATAAATAAGGTGGACACTTAAGCACGGAGTACTTCACTGCATTTACGGATACAGCCTGAAGCAAGTGTATTTTTCAAGCAGTGGGATGAGGAGAGTTCCGCTGAGGTTTTATTGGTTGGGGCTTTTTTGCTAGTGTGTTTTTTTTTAATTCATCCCCCCAACTAAACCTACAAATCAAGTGTCAGTGAATCAAGTAGGTCTGCAAAAGGAGAAAGCTCCCACTTTGCCTAATATTTACCAGGAACACAATCTTGCTCTAGGCTTTTCTGGTAGTTATCTGAGAAGAGAGGAAAATAAATGTAGCCATCTTTCAGAGTCTGCTTGAGGAGCCAATCTTTTTATGTTGTAATGACATGTGCGTTTAATAAGGATATAGAGTATTCTGAGGAGAGTAAATCTACACCCTTATCTTAGAGACATTTAGAATGAAGATTTCATTTAATTGTGGCTCACTGCTGAGCACAATTTACCAAAATGGCAGTAAACTGCTATTGAACTGTAACATCTAAAGATGTCTAAGTGCTTGGATAATTTGTGGGGTTTTTTTTCCTTTGGAAGATAGTAATAAAATAGCTAAAAATAGGAAGGAAAGATAGCAGCAGGGCCTTCAAAGCAAAGAAAGAAGCGGTCACACACTCAGGGTCTCTAATACAAGCATCACCCCCAAAAGTGGTACACCTGGACCCCCTTTGTTGACAGAGCCATTGTAACACAACGACCATTATAAATAAATAAAATGATAAGCTAGTATCACAGTAGGATGCAATCAGGCACTACTGGTGCCTTTTTATATTTGTGAGTCCTTTAAGAAATTTCCCATAGGTAAGATATGGGCTTAGCTTTCCTTAATTTGGTTTCACAAACTCCTTAAAAGTAGTGCATGACCCCCTCCTCTTCCTCTCCGCTCTCTTCCACAGCCAGAGGTAAAAAAAAATGGTTGCAGTTGCACAGGATTTGTGTCCACAGCTGAACCATTTTCTTGTCCTTTATTGCAACTCGGAGGGTCTTGATTCTGCGTTGGTGGCTCTGGGAGCTCCCTTTGAACCCTGCCCATTAGTGGAAGATCCCTGGGAATTCAGACCAACACTGCTGACTTGCCTGTGATGATTATTTGGCTGTAATAACTGAGCCCTACAGGACTGATGGAATCATTTTTGTGTCCTAAGTGTCCTCAGTGGAGCAGTTGGTTCAAAATGGCTTAGAAAAGATGTAAGTCAATGGAGCTGACAGGGTGCTGTTTAAGTATAAAATGCAGAAAAGGCACTCCACACAGAGGCCTAGCAGAGTGGGCCTCAGCTTTGAAGTGCAATAACGAGGCATGGCATTCAAGTGACCAAAAAACATTTGCCACCTCAGTAAGAAAAGTGGCACAAGTGATAGCTCCAAGATGAGAGTGTGAGAAAATCCAAACAGGCCACCAGGAAAGGAGTTCAGGAACAGCACAGCCAGCTGGAACAAAGTGGGAGAAACAAAAAGGAAGATGCTGGGAAGGAAAAAGAGTCCCGAGTTTTATCCAGGCTTTTCCTTTTTATAACAACCTGGCTGGTTTGGTTTTGGTTTTTTGGTTTGTTTGGTGTGGGGTTATTTTGTTGTGGGTTCATGGTTGTTTTGAGGTTTTTTTTTTTTTTTTTTTTCAGTATAATCTATACATCATGAT
>WHYT01016909.1:0-16374 GCA_009806455.1 Tetrax tetrax
ACCTTCTAAGAAAGAATTTATACAGGAAAACTCTGGCTCAGTGGTGAGCAGTCAATAAACCATGTCTTTGTAATTCCTTCCTTCCTTTATGGGCCCTTTGTGTGAGGCTTAAGTGAAATGGATCTCACTGTCTATATCCCTTCCTTACTTTCCTCCTGGCCAAGCCAATAATTTTATAAATGTCATAGTTTCTCTCTCTATTGTTCCCCTTTTGGGTGTATTTGGTCTTGTCTCATTCAATGACTGCTAGCTTAACTATTTCTTTTTTCATTATGAAAAAAAAAGTAGACAAAATGGACTGAAATGTCAGAAAGAGATTCTATCTTATTTTAAACTCTGGGAATCAAAATACTTATTTTTTATATTAAGAATCCAGTAAGTTTTTGCTATGTGGAATTTTCTATTTTCTATATTTCAATATTACAGATGATCTGTCCTAAATATAAAGTTCTAGGATTTAGAGGATTATTTTAAAAATAATCTCTTGGAATTTTCCATCTTCAGATTCACCTCAGTGCCTTAAAATGTCACAGTTATTGTTTGTCATTACAGATTAACCAGAAGCAAGATCAGTAAATGACAGAAAATAGAATAATGCTACCATGCGCTTCTTTAGCTGAAGTGTTTTCTGAGAACACTGCAGATTGGAGAATCAAAAGTGGTAGGGAATGGTGGAGATGGAGAAAACAAACACCTCCACTGCTCTCTACAGATAAGTGCAAATCTTGCTGCAATCTGCAGGATACAAGGGGCTCCTAATGACTGCGAATGGTATAACGTTTTTTTTTCTCTCAGTGCTGAGATGAAAAGTTCTGCCTTCATGTCAGTCAGAAGTATTCTGTCTTTTCTGTTGTCCACTTCCTCACAAACAGCTCTCTTAATTTCTGAGAGTATTTGGAGTTACCTGTAAATTGTAAAGGCTCCATCACACCCTTCCCGTTTGTTTGTGTGTAGCTGGGACTGTATCCCTTGGTGTAATCTTCCTGGTTTTTAACTGGATAATTGTGAGTTAACTGCAACGTTTCCTAGTGAACATAGACCCTCCACTTAGGCGCTTTTTTTTTTTTTTTTTTTTTTTTTTTTTTTCTTCAGGTTTGTTGCAAAGAGTGATTTACATCCCATTAGATTATGTTGGGATATACTGTGTCAGGTGGCATGACCTGATATAACCCAACTTAATGCAACACATATGTTTAGATTGTATTACACGTGAAGAAAAATTCCCTGAGAAGCTGTCAGGAGCAGGTGATTTCTGCAAATGGAAAATATTTGCACAGTGATAATTTGTATGAGTAAAAATGGAAAGGTGTATAAAACTTTAGCATGGATTCAGAAGCCTCAGCCCCTTTGACTTTGCTGGGACTAAAACTTTTAAATGTCATGGTTCCTTTCTGAAATACGATTTAGCATCTGATGTTGAGTTGAAAATTTTGCAAAATGCAAAATCTTTCTTTCATTATACTCAGCTTTGAGCTGATGGAGTTGCAGCGGTGTAAGAGGTTGCAAGTGAGATCCAAATCAATTGACTGGCAGCTAGCAATAAAGCAGGATGCAAGGAATTCACACAAGGAAGTCTGGATTATTATTTGCCTTTTAAAATCTTGCATGTTTTATTGGTTCCCCTTTTGGAAATCAACTTGGTAGGAATGTGGGCCGAAGTGCAAGGTTTACATTTTGCTCTGAGCTGACTATGTTGAGGTACGCAGCCCTAAATTTAGAGGCTCATATGGATTGTTTTTAATTTTTTTCTTTTTTCTTCTTTTTTTTTTTAATTTCATGTCAGAAATAGGAGCCTAAATTTAGGCTGCAAAGTTCATTTGGGAATCTAAATATAAATGTTCTGCTTCTGAAAAGTGCTGAGCACCCTGCAGCTCCCACAGACTCCACTGAGACTTCATCTTGGTGTAGGATGCTGCTCCCAAATGCACCCCATCGCAGGGGGAGGCTGGGGTGTGTGCGTATCGTATGTTTGTACGTCTCTTCAAGCGTACAAAAGCTTGCAGGGCCTGGGATTCAAAAGTCAGAAAAATGCCTGTGTGACCTTAATTGTATACATCTGTAGTGGCCTTCTCATATGTATACATTATGATACGGTTTGATCACGTACTTTGCCATTCTCGATGGGGTAAATGTTTGGAAGTGTGACGTGAGGGAAGCAGGGGTTACGGCAAGACAGATGTTTCTGTGAAAAGGAGGGAGAAACAAAATAAGCCCGTGGTTTGAGAAGCCGAACATCAAGGCTTCAAACTTTTTCATGTGGGCTCTTCTGCGGACAAGCTGTTTGCTTTGTGAGTTTAAAACCAAAGCCAAAGCACGTCACGCTTCCCTTGTGGGATGGTTTTTTACCTGTAGCCTGGTTGCTGTTTGGTATCTGTGGGGGATGCCCCTGGCTCCGGGGGCTGGAGTAGCTCTACCAAGGGGCTTCTCCATTCTTTCTGGTACCCAGCATTTCATTTGATCTTCATCAGGTTTTCTCTTTCCTTTCTTTATCCTATTTTGCCAGACTTAGTTCCCCTCTCCCAAGACTTCCCCCCAACTTCTCTTTTGTTTAATTTTTGGCTGAGAAGTACTGACAGTTTGAATTTGGGTTTCCTCTGGGTGCCCAGCCCTACCCTGGAGAAGATTTGGGGAAAAAAAAAAAGGAAAAGAAAAAAACCCAAATCTTTCAGAAACTTCAGATTTACATAAGAACCACCTGGCCAAAATCAAAGGGATGATGCTGGACAAGAGCTACCCCTGCTTCTGCTGAATCTCAAGTTCCTGCTCCAAATAGTGGTGGGATCTTTGGCAAGAATCAATCTGGCTGTTATTCTGGGCAAGGCAATGCATTTCCTCTCCCCAGCCCTCATCAAAGAAATGCCTCGACTTTTTTGAGCTAAAGTGTCTCCAAAGCATCTGTCTCTAAAACAGATACCTGGCATGGAAATGTCGGCTCAAACAGTTGAAATTGGCTAGATAAAAAAGTGACTGAAATCAGTGTCTACTAATAGGAGGAGGTTTTGGGCAAATTATTATATGAGTCGCTGCCAACGCCAATAATGCCGATATTTATTTTTGTGTTTCTCAGCAGCACGAGCGTTAGGTACCAAGAGCTGCCTTGAAACGGGATCATCCTCGTTACAACGCATCATCAAGGGCTGCTCTGCTCTGAGCATACGGCAGGGCTGTTATCTCGGAGAAGTGGGTAGGAGCTGGTAAACGCTGATGGTTGAGAGCGGGCCACCGTCACTACCCCAGGCGTATTTGCAGTCGGGTTGCAGAGGTAGCAGCTACCTGTTTTGAAGGCTCCAACTTCTCCTTCCCCACCCAGGGAAGCAGAGGAGATGGGAGCAGATGTCAGGAGCCGCAAATTTGGATCTGATAAGGACTTGGATCAAAATATCAAACAAAAATATTTTAGGGAAAGTTTCTGGGAGGAAGTGAGCTATATGGGGAGCGTGGCTTGCCAGGCTTTTTTAAAAATAAAACGTTCTCACTCCATGTTTAGCTCTCCCACAGTTTGAAACACTTGCGGTGATGGAGCCTAGCAGCCCTTGTCAGTCTACGGCACATCATCCCCCTCCGGTTGGCTGGGAACATCTCTCCTGCAAGGGCAAAATAAAGCTGCTCATTTTGCACACATGCTTTTGAAACTATAGGCAAGGAGTGCCTAAATATAAAACAAGGGCACCTTGGGCTGAAGGCTTTCTGACGTGGGCTGTTATCACCCTTTCCCCTTGCAGTCGCACATGTGCGTCTCCTGCCTTTTCTTACGCACACCTGTAGCTCGCTGACAGTGCGCTCGACCGCGCGTGCAAGCCGCTCGGGTTCATAAAGTTATTAAACCTCGCTGGCTCCCGTGCTCGGGAGCGTTTCCTTCCAATTAAATACCAAAACATGGCTACAAAGGCAGCAGGAATCTGCGTAGCGCAAGTGGAGGTGGGAGGGACCTTGTGGTGTCTTTACAGACCAGTGCCTTATCTTTAGTTCTTTGTTCATGGGGGGGGTGGGGGATAAAAATTTTGGGGGCTCAGTGAATGCTTACAGTACCTTCTGTATATTTTACTTGGAGAACTATATAATTAAATAGCTTTGCGGTGTCTTGTGTTAGTGTGGCTAGGTGGAAGGTTTATATGCCTTAAAAATTATGATTTTTATGGCTCCTAAAAATACGTCATCTGGAATAGTTGTCTTCGCCATTCTTTTTGTTGGCGCTTTCAATAAAATAAAAATAATTAATTAAAAATAAACTTGGTAGTAACTGCTCCTAAACTGAGAAATAGACAGGGTTTTTCTTGTGTGGTGTGGTTTTATTTTGTTGTGGGTTTTTTTTTTTTAATGTGAGATGGGCTGGGAATACAGGGTGCTTTTCAATGTGCAGATTATGAAAAACAAGGAGATTAGGAGACCTTGATTGAAGGCCCCAGAGATAAATTAATCCATGAGGCTCTTTATGTGAATTAAAAACTGAAGACTATGACACAACATAATTGTGAAAGGTACTGTAGAATTTCTTGCCAGACAACAATTGGAAACTGTAATATTGAAGTTTCTATGAAAAGCCATAGTATGTGGGTTTGCGTAACCATGCAAAGTAGGTTTTCTATTTCATGGTAGGCTTTTGGATTACTCTTATTTTGTTACTTGGTAATGAATGGTAGCATAGCTGGTTCCCATTCACCATCAACATTCACTTGGTTGGCCGGGTGGTCTTCTCCTTGGGGGCGAAGAGAATACTATTTTGGCTATAAATGCATATCCAGCCTGTGAAAACTTTACAGAAGTCTTTATTTATCAAAATAAAATGCAAAATCTACTTAGCTGATGTTTATTCCACCCATTTGTGTACCAATGTTTGAATGCTGCATCGTAAATTAAGATGTATCATAGTTTATTGAGATATAATATTGTAAAGAAGAATGAAATTACCTAACACCCAAAGATAGAATAATCTCAGCCAACAGTCCCCATAAAATATTTTTTAGGGGTATGGTTTATAGGAAACAACTGAGTTGGAATGAGCATATTGCCGAGCGTTGCTTTGTATACTAATTATCTACATCAATGGATGTGCAGAGCGGCTCGGAGCGCCGTACCTGCTGTGCCGAACAACTTGCTCATAGTCATGGAGTATATGCTTCCTGTGGGCACCTGCCTATTCTGTGCATCGCATCACATTGAGTTATGTCACATTATGTCACATCACAGACGAGATGTGACCCAGTGTAACCTGACACAGTGCAGTGCCAGCACTGCAGTGGATCAAAACTCGAGAAAACCTCGCCGTTGTGTTTGTCAAGGGCAGTAAAACACAGGCAGGCTACCCGTGAACCTGCAGGTACTCTAGTTTTCCTGTTAGCCCGGCTATTTGTAGATAGTTTGGCGTATCTCTCTGGGATATAAATACAAGAATTTCTCTGCTTGTGTTTATTTATGATACTTGTCATTTGGGAAACAATCTTCCTACTTCTTAATCTAAATTGAACCACGGTGAATACACCAATAAAACACATCACAACAAACAAAGGAAACTCTCCCTGTATTAATAATAAACTCCTTAGGATTTATCAGTCTCTCCCTCTTTCTTCCTTTTGTGTGGTGCAGTCTAAAGCAACTGCCGCATTTATAAATGTCTGATAAAATTTTAATAGAAGAACCCATTACCTTTGAATCTGGAGTAGAGAGACTATATCAAAACCAGGAGTATTGAGCCCGAGCTAAATATAACTTGTTAACTGAGAGTAGCAGTGCGTGACCTTTATTGTGCTGATGGATTTACTTTATTTTGCTCCAAGGAGGGGGACAGTGAGTGTTGTAGCAGGTGAGGTGTCATAAAACAGGAGATGTACTAGCTACCGATCACTGAGATGTCCAGCAAGAGCTGGCGGAGGCTGTATGAGACCCACCACAAAGGAATACCTCCATGAAACTATGAACTCTGGGGGTTTGCTTCCCTGATTTTGGGGGCACTAAAGTCTAAAAAGCACTTGTCCTGTTGTCTGAGCTGGGGTTTGTGATTCATTAAGGTGCACTTTGAACCAAGACATCAGTTACGAAGTTTAACAGCCAAATCCAGAAGGACTTGGGGAAAGAAACGCTGTTACCTTGGGCTTCTCAAGACCTGTTGGCTATCTAGTATCCAGCCCTAACTTCTGGATGCTCTGCTCACCTGGCATTTGGTGTCTGCATAACCATCTTGCTAGGAAGGACTTTAATTTCTGCAGATATACTGAAATTTGTTTTCTCTTGTAAAATTTTATTTTATATACTTGGTGATATTTCTGGTATGTTTTTTTCTAACACTTAAATCTAAGCAAGTAGAAAAGAGTGTCTAGGGCACTAGGACCTTACACTGTCCCATTGCACTTAGAGTTCATAAGCTAAGAACTAAAATTATGCTCTCTGACATTTTTTTTTTCCCCTTTGAGTAAAATGTGCTATTTGCTGAGAGTGTATTAGCAAAAAATCCAGATATTCCTCTAACGGGATGGAGTTCTAGAGTCTCGGCGGAAACATAAAAGTCAAATAAGGGTCTCATCTGAACCTGTATCTATGGCAGAAGGAAGGGTTTATTATGGAGCTAACACTCAGTGTTGTAACTAAAACTGCGAGCTGCAGCAGAGTTCAGGCAGAAGCCGATGACCTCTATTATGACACATCCAGTTTAGAACCAGATGGAATGTAGTAAAATGTATTTAAAAATATTTCAGAAACATATGTAGCTACCAGAATCTGAAGTCCTAAATGCATATAGCCTCTATTTCTCCACCAAAAGATGAAGTCAGTAAATACAGCAGCATCCTCTCTTTGAGCTGAGCTGAATTTAAAGTGTGAGCTTCATTTCCACAATTCAGTGTCCAATATGCAATCTGATCACACCTCCACTTTTGTGAGTTGTAGCCATGACCTTAAATTAAATTACAAATCCTACATTGGACTGACATAAATCTGATTTCAGCCTGAACTTGAAGTGTTTGAAATACCAAATCACTACTCCCTGATCCCTAATGAGAAGTAATCAAAGAATTTAACCAGCAGTACAAACACTTACACATCACTACAGATGTAGCCAAATTGACTCAAAGTAGTCCTTTTCGCTATGAAAAAATTGTGTGCAAATATACCTTACTGACACTGACTATTCCAGCAGAATCACTAAAGAGGAAGGAAAAACTCTTCTGATTTAACTCTCAGAAAAGAATCCTAATAACTTTTTTTTTTCCTTTCCTTCCCTTCTAGAAATCTCTGGTTTTCATTATGTTATACTCCATGCCACTTAGACAAATAACAAAATGTGATAAATAAATTACTCAACTCACCTGGAAGTGACACCCATAAATTGTCTCCTTTCTCCTGACCATTTCCAAAAAGCTGGCTTGGCACCTCACTACCCCAAATGATTTTAAATTATTTGACTGCCAAACTTCCTTGTTATCGTCTTAAATTTTCCAAAGCAGTTCAACATTTCAACAATTGACCCCAATTCTGGTACTGTATCGTAATGCGTATGATGGTACTGATATAGACTAGAAAAGATAACTAAAAGTCAATAGTCGTTTTATGCTTCTGCAGAGAAGCGCCAGTAAAACTTGCCCTGGTGAGGACGTGAAAAGGTATGTCCTGAACACTAGCCTTAAGGTGATGTAAAGTGAAGGAAGCTGTCTTCTCTAATGAATTGAAGCCCTTGCCTTCTGACCCTCTGGAGAAGATAGATTTCTGCCCCTCTGCTTAGATTTTTTTTTTTTCTCTTTGGTTTTTTTTTTTTTTTTTTTTTCCTTCTTCCTTTGTGTGTTAGGAAGCCTCTTTCTTCTTGGAGGTGGATGCGAATGAGTCAACGATTGTTATTAATGCCACCCTTGGCAACTTTTTGTTTGTTTAAATTCCTAAGCAAATGACATATAAAGCCAGCTGCTCTGGTAACTGTATAGTGGGATTTAGGATGCTTAAATAAGGTGACCAGACTTTGTCATTCTCTGACTGCTGGAGCACAGAGTAAGATGTAATTTTACACCTGATTGTTTAGAAAACCTGCCTACATCATGCATGTTCTCTTTCTTCAGTATATATGTTATTGCCTAGGAAGGCTTTGTCTCTTTCCTTGGCTGGAAGTTCATGTTCCTGGCTCAGTAAAATGCTGTGAATTATGCTTTTTCTAATATACCTATTTAAAATAGACATATTACATACCTCCCATGCTAGAGGGGAAGGGGTGTCATCCAGAGGGACCTTGACAGGCTGAAGAGGTGGGCCATGCAAACCTCATGAAGTTGAACAAGGCCAAGCACAAGGTCCTGCACATGGGTCAGGGCAATCCTAGGCACAAATACAGACTGGGCGGAGAATGGATTGAGACCGGTCCTGAGGAGAAGGACTTGGGTGTACTGGTTGTTGAGAAGCTCAACATGAGCTGGCAATGTGCACTTTCAGCCCAGAAAGCCAATGGCATCCTGGGCTGCATCAAGAGGAGCGTGGCCAGAAGGTCAAGGGAGGGGATTCTGCCCCTCTGCTCTGCCCTGGTGAGACCCCACCTGCAGTACTGTGTCCAGTTCTGGAGTCCCCAACCTAAGAAGGACATGGACCAGTTGGAGAGGGTCCAGAGGAGGCCATAAAGATGATCAAGAGGACTGGAGCACCTCTCCCATGAGGCCAGGCTGAGAGAGTTGGGGCTGTTCAGCCTGGAGAAAAAAAGGCTCTGGGGAGAGCTGAGAGCAGCCTCCCAGTGCCTAAAGGGGGCTGCAGGAAAGATAGGGAGAAACTCTTTAGTAGGGCCTGTTGTGATAGGACAAGGGGAAATGGCTTTAAACTGAAAGAGAGTAGATTTAGATTAGACATGAGGAAGAAACTCTTTACTGTGAGCATGGTGAGGCACTGGCACAGGTTGCCCAGAGAAGCTGTGGATGTTCCATCCCTGGGAGCGTTCAAGGCCAGATTGGACGGGGCTGTAAGCAACCTGGTCTGGTGGAAGGTGTCTCTGCCCCCAGCAAGGGGGTTGGAACTGGATGATCTTTAAGGTCCATTCCAACCCAAACCATTCCCTGATACTGTGAGAAACTATAGCTATCATGAGGAAAAAATGATGGTGGCAGATATGAGCAACACTGCATTTTTTTGACTCATATTATAAATTGTGCTGATGGACACCAACGATGATCTTACTGTATGCACTCTATGTGTAGAAGACACGTCTAAGCAAAGGAGCTTGTAATTTCTGAGGTTAAGTAAGATTATTATTTATTATTGTTATTTTATACCTGGCTATAAATGCTGGCTTCTGCAAGGACCAAGACTGTCAGCTACTGTAACATCCAATAACTATTAAAGCAGTGCATGAAAGGTGCTACATATACAATAGATGTCTAGCTGTAGTGTCTTCCAGATCTGAGCAATGCTCTGATCATTATTTTAGCAAGGAGACTTATTTTTGCCTCTGCTGTTAAGTAACAAGCTATACTGGTTTGGTGTTGATTGAATTTTGGAATTTCCATGATAAATCAGGAGTTTTATTTCCCTCCTGGTAGAATGGATGGGGCTGACACACCTTGGTGGTTGTTTCTCTGGTTCTTTTCTGTATGGATCTTCTCCTTAGTGATTTGGCTACAAGTTGGTAGAAGAATGACTGTGCAATTATAGATCTTGTGATTCAGGAGTTAAACAGACCACAAGCCAGTGAATCACAGGTTCTGTGCCTGCACTCACACAGTGCGCACGTATCTTTCCTTAAGCACTTGCAAAATCTAAAGTCATGAGGCTCCGAATGAAAAGTTCAGAAAAAAAAGTTTCTGTTCCTTCTTTCTAAATGTCCTGAACTTTGCCATCCAACTTCCCTTGAAATAAAACTCATGGTCTTGTATTTTGGTGTGGCTTCTTCATAATGACTTTGTTTTTGCAAAGAAACAGTGTGTGTGACTTGCAAAATGTCTGCAGGGTTTGAAAGAGAAGGTATGCAGAGCTCTACGCTGTATTGGGAGAGTTGTAGGAAATATGGTCACTACTAAGGTGTCTGACCTGGGGACAAGGCATTCAGATCCCTTCAGCATCAGCCTTCTGAGGACTTCCAGCAAGGGACAAACTAAGGTCTTTGAAGATAATTAGGTGTTTAAAAGTATAGGTACATGCTGGGTGGAATTTTTCAGATTCCCTAGGTATCGGTTCTAGAAAAGGACTTGAGCTTAAGTGTCCATCTGGGCTTTAGCCTTAGAAATCCCAAACCTCGGACCCTGACGTTCTGCATCCTCCTGCCACCTAACCTTTGAGTAGACCTAAATTCCTTAGAGACAAAGTGTATGTTGATAAACTGTAAGCCCTTCTGAGAACTCCAAAATTGCTCAAGCACAGCAGGCAACACGGAGCAGGGCTTCCTCTGTCTCCCTCCTGCATCATCTGCCTGTCGTGTCAGTCGGGCAGGACTTCTCGGAAACCATGAGTAGGGTGAAGGGAAGCAGGTGGGGCAGCAGAGGTTCAAGCCCTTCCTTCTGAAACCCTTCACTGTGGCTAGTGTGGCTACTCCATGGGGAAGGATGTGCCCGTAAACACGTACGTTTGGAAAACCTTATTAAAGCACACTGTGAAGGAGGAAAATCTAGTTTCTGCATCTAGTGATACTTTATTTAAATGTATTTGTAGGAGCCAATGTGGGGTGCTTCCTGCACATTGAGCAGAAACAACTGCACACTAGGCACCCACTCCTGTCTTTCCAGGTGGTCACACAAGTTATTACCTTTCACAAAACACAATGTCTGATGTATTCAGAGACAGAATTTGTGAAGACATAAGTGAGAGCTGTCTGATGTCAGCTTTCATGATTCTTTCTTGGTGTCGTCCAACTTGCTGAAGATCCAGGTTTTTTTTTACGTGATTCCTCCTGTTTACTGTAGTGTGGAGATAGCGACTAGGAGGAGGAAACAGAGGTTGTGTTGACAAAGAAAGTACTAAGAAATTTGACTCTGTGAGGCTTTCCTAGGTGCCTTTTTTTTTCTACAACTCTTCCTTTGTTAAGATGAAGTGAAAAGATCTCAAATGACCTGAAAAGAAGGGAAAGGGGCAATTTTAATTTTTTTTATTTTTTTTTAAATTTTATTCACACTTCTGCAGTGTGGGAACTACGGAGTGGTCAAGTTCATGTCAGATCCCTTCTTTGGATTCCAGTAGAAGCATGAGCTCATCTCTATGTGAAATTAGCATAGTAGCTCTGGACAAGTGTCTCTTGCAAAAGCAATCCCACAACATCACAAACTGTTTAGCTGTGCTAATTGCTGGTGAGAGGTGAAGGAATGGAGCTGTTAGAGTAAGAGAGGAGCACTTCAGCAGAGACTGAGATAGATTAAGTTATACAGGGAGTTTTCCGCTGCGATAGTTTGCTCTTGGGTATAAACAGGGGATATTTTTCTCTTTAATGTTCACGGTAGTTTCTTGATTAACAAGGAAACTAACTTAATTTAGGAGAGCTGGGGAGGGAGGAGGAGAAGAAATGAAAATGAGGAAGTTCTTAATACAGTACCAGAAGAAAAAAAAAAAAAAAAAGCGTATTAACGATAATTGAAATTCACCTCCGTGAGGGCAATGAATCATCAGAAACAGCCTGTGGAAAACAAGGTTGTGCAACCTTGACCAGCGTGTGTCACTGACTGGCGGAATTTTTAGAAAAGCAGCAGTTTGGGCTCATCGCTGTGGTTCGTGATTGCACACACCTGTTCAGCACAGAGGTTTTGCAACCAAATTAAAAAAAAAGGAAGCTGAACTCGCCGCTTCTCCTGAGCAGTGCAAAAAAGCAGAAAACCACAGCTGTTCTAGCTGTTAACAGATATCAGCAGCGTACCCCCTGTTACATAATTGAGGATAACGTTTTTGAAGCATATGGGCTGGAGGTATTATAAACTCATTAAAACTTTAGGTGGGAAGCATTCTAGCCCATTTCTAGGTTTGATATCTTTAACAAATGCTTACAATTAGAGCTCCTATAAACAGTTTATTAAATAATAAATGAAGGAAAAGCTTGAGGAGCAAGCAGAAAGTCAAGAATTTATGCGCAGTGACATGTGATTTGCAAGCTGAATTGTGAAAGGCTGCTGCCCATTGATTTGATAATGAGTCGCTTTGGGTGGCTTGAGGTTTGGGATGCAGTTATATTGGCTTGTATACAATCTGAGAGAAATAGTTTTCAGAAATCTTTGAGTTGTGTTCTCTGGATCTGCTACCTACTGTTTGCAAATTTCCAGCATCTGTCTAAGAAAAGCAGTGGATAATTAGGTGGTTACAAAGTGGGTCTTGAGAGCCTCTCTAGTTCTGCTAATCTGACCATTAAGATAAAGGAGGACAGAGGTTTTTCTTGCTGCAATTGCACTTGTACTAATATTGCAGGGATGAATTTGGCCCATTTCTGAAACCCTCTTTTTCAAGAAAAATTAAATAATATTACAACAATTAGAGTTTTAACATATGGGCTTTAGTGAGGTTTAGGTGGTTAAGGTCTGACAAGAGTGAATGGTTCCAGGGATGCAGCCGCTAGCAATGTGGTCTCTGAGGTTGTCCAGCCATCTTAGAGATTTGACAGACTCGACTGAAAATGGACTGTGGGCCTCTGGCTGCAGGTCAGCAGTTCAAAACCATGTCAGACCAGGCAGCGTGTGGAAGTCTAAAGACTGGTAAATACTCAGTCTGTGAGTTTTGTACTGAACTTACCAGTGAAGCTACCAGTGAAAGCCAAAGAAGAACACAATCTTGATTTTTGCAGAAGCGATGAAGTTTGTCAGGTGGTAGCAACTTCTGGTACAATTTTTGCTGTCCTAATGCACAATTATGAATGATTCAGTGGGGAAGTGGATAATGAACCCTGCAGTTCTTAGAAATATTGCCTCTCCAGAAAAGGCTGAAGGCTGCATGTTTCATCCTGCTTTCTGTCCTGCAACAAGTCTATGTTTTACTCTGTGTGTTTACGTCCCGCTCTCCTCCCCGTACGACTGTTCAGCATACATAGCACAGTGATTTAAATTCATTGTAATTGTTTGCTTTCTGTGGCATAGTTTGTTTAATCTGTATTTCATTTGGTTGGCATCAAAGTGACTAGAGGGCTATTGGCTGGCACAATACATGTTAGAGGAAAAACATGTTCTTGATGATTTATTATTGAAAACCAAGTTTTTCTTTTATGACTAAAACTTGGCTTAAGACTTGGCTTCTTGCTGGCTGGCGCATTCCCACAGCATGAGATGTGGACTATCCTAAAAAACGGTTAGCCGGGCTTCTTAAATAAAACACCCTCTTGTGAATGAGCATCATGATGGTTTTGTAACATAGCTATGGCTATTGTAATGTAATGTGTCTGGCTAAAAAAAAAAAAAGTCTAAGATCTGACATCCTCTCATAACTGATCCAAATTGCATCAAGACGAGAATTTCATCCTCATAATTCTGAGGAAACTTGGAGCAGGGTCTGACTTTTGGGTGCTGCTGACCTGCTTTCACAGGTGACCCAAACTGAGCAGGATGTTGTGTATGGACTTCGTAAGAACTTAGCTCTATTTATCCAGTAGCACAAGGAAACTGGAGACCCACTTGCCATCTGTTTGGTTTTTTGCCAAACCCTTAAAGTGATGAATTTTTTTTTTTTTTTTTTTTTTAATGCAATAAGACGCTTTTTAGAAATAGGCATGCGTTTGAAGGCTCTCTATACTGGATAACTTCTGTGAAGCTATTTTATTTTTTTTTTCTTTTCCTTCAGGCTTTGCTTACAGTTAAGATTTAAAAATTCTGTATTGTGTATTACTGTTATTCAAACTTTTCAGAAAGTATCGGGTTCCAGAGAAAGAAATGGGAAGTTATTGGCTTGGTTAGGGACTTACGAATTATTCAGCTTGCTTACTTTAAGGAAATACCCAGTTCACTCGAAATGCAACAAATACTTGAAACGGTTTCAAGCTATTCATCAGAGAGCTTTTTCTCTGCATGAATTTCAGATCTATAACTTTAGTGCAATTAGAGGTTAACCTGATCTTTTTGTTTTAATTCCAATCCAAAACAACACAGCACAACTCTTTGTTAAGCCAGTAAAAAAAGCCCCAATGCTAATAATATTCTCATCGCTTTGGTAAATCTCTGGTATTCATAACAATTGAGTATATCAAGGTCATATGTGGCATTAATTACACTTCAGCATTGCGGATCAAGAACAGCTGAGAAGGAAGGATTTACTAGAGTAATAGATAATCTATGGAATACTTGTGAAAATTTGGCCCTGCGTGGAGTTTTGCACATCATCCAAACCCTGGTTTAACTGAAGGAAAGTATGGCTGGGCAAACAATTTGCTAGGAGAAACTCTTTATAAAAAGTTGATCTGATCACTGGTAATGTCCTTGAGATCCACGTTCCCAAACCGGTCTTGTTCTCAAATTGTAGCTGGTGTAGGGATTTTTTTCTATTTTATTTCAACCTCCACAGGCTATGGGGAAAGAGTGGTGAGTTTTTGGTTTGTGTGGGGTTTTTTTTTTTTTTTTTTTTTTTTTTTTTTTTTCTTACAAATTCTATGCAGTGTTTTAATTGCGGTGTCTCACTTATACACTATATTTGCATCAGGATGGATAATGCTATGATATGAATTTATTCTGGAAGATACTAAAGATAGTAATAAAAATGAATGTTGGCAGCATCTGTGGACAATGAGCACTGGATTTCCCGATAGTCGGGTTATTTCAGACTACTTAAGCACATTTCTGAATCCAATATTTGTTTGCATTAGTTTATGTATTTCATTCTAAGATCCTTTGTGCTACTTTTGTGATGTTAGAGAGTTTTGGAAACGGTGGATAATTGACCTGTTTTGCAAAGAATTTATCTGTTCGCTAAATCAAATTAGAAAATGCTTAATTTATAATTTTTACTATATGACGACATCGAGGAAAGAAATGGTTTTCACTTGAAATGAAAAAGCTGAACTATTAAAATGTTTTGAGCTCTGTAAATACTTAAGCTAACTTTACATGGCATTTTTTAATAGTGAAATAGTCGTCCCTTCATTAAAAGCGCTTTACTAGAAAGGAGAAAGGCAGAGGGTAAAACTTGCTAGGCATTTTAATTATCCCAAGTTTTCCATGAAATTTCTCATCTTGTGGTGTGGGTGTTTTCTTTAATAACCTCCCGAATACCTGTAAGGTTTGAAAGTGGTAAAATTCCCTGTAGGGTTACAGAAATCCATTTCAGTCTCACCTTTGGAAGTGAAAGGTCAGTGCGAAAACATTGACTTTTTTCATGCATGCCGTAACCGAGACTTTTTGCCTCGTTGTTGGTGTTTCTTGCTTTTGAACTAATGAATCCACTTACATCTCCCAGATTTCCATGGTAGTTGAGCACTCCTCTGCTTAAGGTGGAAAGAGTTCATAGATATTAGTATAACAAGGCAAGTCATCTTAGGATAAGAAATCGGTGCTTTCAAAAGTTCCACAGCTCTGAGCGTCTCAGTGAGGTCTATTCACAACATCTTCAAACTTTGGAACGCTCTATGGGTTGAGTTTCCAGCAGAAGCAAAAAACAGAGGGGAATTAATAACTTTTGAAAACTAGATTGCAAATATCTAGGGTTGGATGTCTACAATAAAGAATAACCTAGCCCTTGTTTTTTCAGATACACATTTCCCAAGCTTTAAAAAGGATTTTTTTTTTTTTTTTGTGTTCATTTTTTTGGAAGGATATTTCAAACTCTTTGAAATACTTGATTGAAAGGTACAGCTTAATTGCAAGACACTGTCAATTCCTGAAAGTTCAGGGCTGTGGGAGGGTTGCTGCTGGTTATCTTGGCTAATCTGGGCATATCATCACGCTGTTCTTTTAATAGGTGTGTTTGTGGAACCAGAATAAGGCTTGCGTGATTGCTTGTGATGATACACGATACACAGTTTCACAGCAAACTGACACTAAAGGATTGAAAAAAGTCTTTCTAAGTTATATGAGATTCTCACGAATCATCCCTTTGTCTGCCCCCAAAATGTGGGTGCCATTGCCTCGGTGCCGAACACTGCTGCGACTGTGTAGTCTCTGTTTGTCTACGAGAAGACAGAAACCATCTGGTCTGAAACACAGCCCCCTTTGAAAATACATATCCTATTATGTTAGCTTGGAAACAGTCTGAGCAGCTATGCCTCTGAAGAAGAGATGGTATCTTAATATGTAGAAAACTTCTTTTCTTTTAAAATTTTTTTTTTTCTTTCTCTTTCTGGAGGGATGGGGACAAATGTCAAGTGTGGGCTTTTTCGGGATTTTTTATTTTTATTTTTTTTTCTTTTTCTTTTCTTTCCTTGTCCTGAATCTGCCTTGTAAAAGAAATTACTCCCAAAGAGACGATGCAGTGTCGTGCTTTCAGGACGACTTATTCCCTTGCCTTACAGGGTGTGCAGTGCGTCCCCTGTGA
>WHYT01016909.1:16394-34470 GCA_009806455.1 Tetrax tetrax
TAAATGCAAATTTAGTGATATAATTAGGCCTTCACTATTGTTTTCCATTTTAAAAAAGCCTAGCTTTTTTTTTTTTTTTTACTCTTATTTGCCTTTTTGCTCTAAAGGTGCAGTGTTTTGCTTAGGTCTTCTGATTATAGCACACTTCTGAATTCGGTTTGATAAATCAGTCACTGCGCTGCTTGGGAAGCCGATGTTCTCAGCTGTGCAGAGTTTAAAAAAAAACCCAACCAAATAAAACCAATCATCCAACAAGCACAACACCTCAAACCCCTCATTTTGAGCCCTTCATTTGGTTATGACAGGCAGCTCGAGAGCGGCACTCGTGTTTCTACCCTCTGAGGATGCGGAGCGCGCACGGCTAGGTAACCATCATGTTTAAGTCAACACAAGAACACGCTTGGAATGTTGCTGATGCTTTAAGAATGCACCCAATTAATTTAAAAGTAGTTCTGTGGGTATTATTTGCAAAAGTAATCCTGAAAGCAATTTGCTATTTTATTTTTAAAGGAGATAAAAACAAAGCAGAGCTTCTCTAGGTGGGAGAGCTGGTTGATTTTCAGGGCAGGTAAGGTAGATTAATAACAGACCACTCATCGGAAGGTTTCAGATCTTACTGTCAGAGGGTAATAATTAATGATCAAATGTTAATGGAGACGCTGGGCTGTTGATGCCATTAATTCAGCTCAGTGGAGCCAGTCCTGCCCAGGACCTGCCACAGCTGTCACTGCATTTGCTTAATTATTCCAGCACCTTCAGGCTCTTTTTCCCTTTTTTTTTTTTTTTTTTTTTTTTTTTTTTTCCTTTTCCCTGCTAACTGCAGGACAGTATGTTTTCAGTGAAGCAGAATTATGAAGAACGCCCTGCTTCCCGGGCACTGCCTGGCCGGCTCCACGCACAAACCTACAGGCAACAAAGACGACCGCGAAGTTGAAGAAATAACCTCCACCCTCTCCTCCACGGAGTCCAGTTTAATTCAGAAAGAAGTGGGACAGTTAAAAATCGCCAGGAAGGAGCTCAGAATGGGAGGGCTGCGGGGCTGGGGGTGCCCGAGCGTCAGAGCCTGGGTGCATCGTCAGTGTGGGGGGTTGGATCCATGGGACACTGGGTTTGGGGGTCCAAAGTGCTGGTCCGTACCTGTTAGTTTATATATTTCTCCCTACTGACAGCTAATTCCTACCAGTTCAGACATTCCTGTGGTAGGTAGCTTAACTACTCCTGAGGACTGTCACTATGAAGCATCTACTCAAGGTCTAGTCAACTCTTTCTTGACTGGAGATTAAGGTGAAATAGGGCAGGACTAACTAAAGGCCAGTAAAGTCCAAAAATTTGGAGAATGCTAATCCTCAGAGCAACAGTCAAGGCCAGAGGATCTCAGGCTAGGGATGAAAACTTAATCGGTTAAAAGGACATTGTCCTCAGACTTCAGGGTGGAGAAACTGAGAGAATCATAGAGCAGTTTCACAGAAACTGGAGTTTTTACTGTTTAACTCTGCACACTCTTACAGAAATTTGGGACAAGTCCTAATCCTATCTTTCAAGCAGTGTTGCAAGCCATCTTTTTAATGTCTTGGCTTTTTTCCTGATACGATATTTCTCCAAATTCTTCTTAAAGGACATGCTAATTATTTTAATTGCCCTGCTTTTTACCACTCTACCCTCCCAAAAATAAAAAAAAAGAAAGATTTTTTTTTTTGTTTGTTTCATTTTTTGTTTCATTTCCAATTCTGAGGAGTGCTACATTTTAAAAACCAGTTCAGTGTGTCTTGAGCTGCAAGGCTGGAATGCTTCTTGACTCGCTTCCAAACTGAAGTGCTTAAAAAAATGTGAAGCACTACAACAATTTTAAATCACTCTATACACTGCACATGGTGATTTAAAATAATTGAAGCTCTTCAAATTTTTATATGCCCTTGAATTTGGAAGTGATCAAGGTTCTGAGCATGTGCAGTACACAATGATTTAAAATTATTAGAGCTCTTCAAATTTATCATAAGTGTTTCAGCTCGAAAGTGATAGGGAATCTGGACTTCAGCAGTGTAAAGTGATTTAAATTATCAGAGCACTACAGATGTTTTATAGGTGCTTTAATGAAGGAACTGATCTCTGTTCTGGACTATAGCAATGTATAGCATATTACTTTTAAAATCGTTGAAGCGGTTTCATACTTTTCCAAACCAGTTTTCTTAAAGTCAAACATCTTTAGTAGTTTTAAAATGCATTATGTTGCCAGTGACACTCTTTTAATAGAATATTTTGCACTTTGTAATGATAGAAGAAACAATTGCAGTTTAGCTGCAATTTGCTTGTGTGATTTTTTTTATTGTTTTAATTTTTTTTTTTTAAAGTATCAAATATTCACACACAGATGGTTACGGCTTCACCTTTCCAATGCATCTGATGTGAACGCTGTGCGAACCTCGTGCTGGAGATTTGCACAAAACTCCTGTGCCCACAGCCCATGAGGAACACAGGTTCTGTCAATGTGTGCCTAAATTAGGTAGTGGCATGCGTAAATGGGTACGTAGCTATAAAATTACCCAGTTTAGGGATGCAAATGCTCAACTGATTTCTTTTAAAATATTTTAGGTCATTTTAAGGAGCAAGGATGAGATACTCTTGAGCAACAAATAAAAGCCAAATTGCAAAAATAAGAGCGTTTCTTAAGAATTATTACTGAATTTAATGAGATTGAGGAATGGGAACTACCTTATTGACTAGAAACAACATAAGCTTATTCTTTCAAAGTAAAAATACTCCCTAAAATTTATTCAAAATTGTGTTTGAAGCTGTAAGAATAAGGTTTAAATACTTGGAAGAATATCTTTAAACATGCCTTAATGTTTGATCCTGAAGATTTTGTGTAATCCTTTTGTACAAATCATAGCCATATTTACATTGGAGCTGAGTCTTTGGTGCTGGGATGAGGATAAGCTTTATGGTTACATCCGTATTTCACCTCTGAAGCCTGCGGGATGTCTGCTGCATCTTATCAGGATGAAAATGTCTATGATATTCTCATAGACCCAGCTAAACTTTTCTTATGTGTAAATTAAAAAGCTGAAAGGCCAGGTGTTGGCAACTGGATTTCAGGCTAAGTTCATGCTTGTGTGAGTACCTTCATGTCAGCTACCTTTTTCCTTGGGATAGCTGTTAACAGCATTTCTGAAGATGTTTTTGTTTTGAAGGCCATGAATATGGAGGATATGGTCCAGAGTCTGAAGGACAAATCTTCTATTTTTTTTCCATAGATCACTTGCTAGGTTCCACCTAGGTCAGGTCACCATCGCAGCTAGGACATGGCTAGTTGGGATGGTGACCTGAGGGGCTTGGGTGCCACCTTTGGCATAAGCCAGTGGCATCAAGGCAGGACAATAGCAGTTTTGAAAAGTGAAGACATAGACCTGATGTGTTGTTTGTCCTGGTGAAAATAGCCCTTCTGACCTCCAGCATTGTGAGCCTGACAAGGCAGGAGTCTGGAGGAGTTCAGTAGTGTCCAGATCTTCTCATAGCTCTTGACTCTGTATTGCATGGCGGGTTACTGTGCAGGAGCCTTGTTTGGTGAAGATGCAATAGATATTTCTAGAAACTACATCGTGCTGGGTCTGAGCCAGAGACTACCTCACTGTGACTTCTGTGTGGTGAGTGCTTACCGAATGGTTCTTGTCCTTCTTTTCCTGTCCCCCAAATATTCTCTGATTTTTATTTAAGGCTGTGGTCACAGAATTAAAATCTCAGTGGGAAAACACTGACATTCCATTCTTGGCAAATATTTTAGTTTTGATTAAAGGAGAAGGAAAAAGGTAGATTAAATTAAAATTAACTTACACGCTCACAGAAAAGAACACCTTCCGTTTGAATTAGAAATTTCTAACATAGAGGAATTGTTTGACCTGTGCTCTACTTCTGCAACTCTCCAAGTCACTGTGAGAGTAGAAATTTAACAGGATTAGGAATAAAAGATTCTAATAATAGCAAGTATTTTACATTTAGGATTATGATGGAAGATACCATCATTAACCTTAGCCCTAGGACTTGTTCTAACACCATTAACATCCTGACCTAGAGCTTAACACCATCCGATTTTCCTTGGTGGGTGAAATACTTGGCTTTGTCTTACATGTTCTTTTTCCCGTTAAGAAAGCAAGTCGAACAGTTTCTGTTTGTTTAATGTTTTAAGGTCTTTCTCTTTTGATGTTTCTCTTTTGGGATAAGAAGCTTATGATAAGAAAGGAGGAAGAGCAGTCATCGTTTTCAGGTTTTGGCAAGGGATGTTTAAATGCAGGAGGTGTAGCTAGGTGGCCTATTTCTGCTGCAGATGAACGACACTGAGCGCTTGACTGCCCTTTGTACTTTGAAAATCTTTCACCAAATGCGTGAAGTCAGGAACATAAAACCATGCACAGGCAGCAAAGCAATTTGGTTTATATTAAAAAGTCCAGTGGACTTGAAGTTTCTAAGATGTCTAATTTGGGTTTGAGTAACTATGGGTTTTGGAGCCAAGTCAATGTTTTGGGTGAGGTGTACTTCCATTCTAGTTTTGGCTTAATCTTGGGGATGAAAGCTGAACTCAGTTGTGTTGACTCAGACTCCATCTGCTGTGGTGCTACAGCCTCTAAATGGGCTTTTAAGGGACAGCAGAGTTTGGGGAGAGGAGGTGTGTATGTGTGAAGGGGAGGAGAGAGAAGCCTTAGTATGTTAATGAAGTGTACTCATCTGTATTCTACAACGTCTCACTCATAATTTCTGATAAAAATAAATGTTAACATTGGTAGTGTTTGTATGGCATTAGTAGGTAAAGGAATTTATTTAAGAGAAGGCTGTGTAGTTTATGCTCCATCGCTATTTTAGCATTTCAAAACAACAAATTTAAGATAACTTATTTAAGATGTTCACTGATATAAATAAAATTTAGCAGTCGTATTGTAATAACACTCTTGTACTTTTCCACTGATTACTGAATTTGACATAACAGGACTATTAAGTCTCTTCACCTCTGTCAGAAAGTGTTAGGACTACTTTAATGGCACTAAGTGCCAAAATTTTACCTCCTACCTGAAATGCAGCACAACAGAGCGACATAGCATCCTCTCTTCCTCACTCCAGGAAGCAGTAGCTCAGAGATAAAAGGAATTCTTACAAGTTAAACCCATCATACACAATTACACTCAGTTTTGTCCCATGTTGTACCTGTCACGGACCACATTCACAACTTCTTGACTCAGTCGGACTCAGCTTGTGTTTGAAGCAATATGAACAAATTAAGAACATAGCTCTGCACAGTGTCCTTTTGGTCTCTAGGAATTACTATAAAGATGATTATTTTTAGCCTTGACACTGCTAGCTGCATACTTTGGTGGTGGTGGGTTTTTTTTGGGTGGAGGGGGAGGTTGACTCCATGTGAGTAAAGTGATGACCATTGCAGCCATCAACTATTAAGTCTTCAAGCATATAATGCTGTGAATAACATGTGCTTTAAACTAGATCCTGCATTTTAATAAACAAGTGAACTTCAATGGAAATGGTCAAAAAATAACGACTACTCAGGTCCTCTCCCCTGTAGTCCTACTCCATTTTCAAACTGCTTGAAAAATTATGGTTTTTAAGAAAAAAAAACAAAAACCAAACAATTGTTGCAACATAAAATGAACTATGATATATT
Organism: Tetrax tetrax; assembly: GCA_009806455.1. Lineage (NCBI taxonomy): Eukaryota > Metazoa > Chordata > Aves > Otidiformes > Otididae > Tetrax > Tetrax tetrax. The sequence goes on from WHYT01016909.1 coordinate 22,057, forward strand.
GACACTACAAATCTTTAATTAGGTGCTTTTTAAAACCAGTTGGTGAAACTTAGATTTTTCCAATCAACTTTTTGCCTGTTCCAAGAACTTGATCTCTTTTCCTTTTCCAGTTGAAATGCTGCATTACTTGGCCACAATTTTTTTTTTTTTTTTTAACAAAAAGATAGAGTCCTAAAATAATATGAGGTACAGTATTTTTTTTTTTTTTTTATTTCCAGTGGTAACAGATTTGCACTTTTAATTTGACTGTGTTAAATGTTAAGGAAGAAACAGGTCACATTAAGGTGAACTGTCTTTATTGTTATCCTAATATGTTTAAAGGGAGACATTCAAGTCATGCTAATTTGTGTGATAACACCACCTTCATCTGGGCAGGCCTAAGCCAAGGAAATCACTTTGCCTCATTCAGCCTTTTGCTGAGTTATATTACATAGATTACCATGCATTAGTTCACTATGTAAATTTGCTGTCCTTTGAATGACAGTTTATTGTAGTGGTGGTGACTAGCACCTCGTAGGTAGGGTTTGTGTAGGCATCTTAGGTTTTCTTCTTCAAAATTTGCATTTTTTTTAGTTTTAAAAATGGAAAGTAATTATATGAAAATGACAATTTTTTCACTGGGGGGAAAAACTGTTAGTTGCTATTAAGAGAACTCTAAAGATCTCTGACAACTAGTTTTGTTTTCCAAGTTGAGCTCTGTTTTAAGTTGGTCTCTGTTAGTTGGAAGTCACGTGTGGTGGTTTGGGTTCCCTGAGTGAAGGGAATTGGGCAAGTGAGGAAATTGGTTACTGGAGCCATTTTGGCTCAGACTTTTTGCATGATGAATGAGTATTTCTTATGTGGATGGGGAGCAGCAGCTCTGTCCTTGCAAGTGTGTGCTCACAGTATGTAATGGAGGCAAGTCACTGAATTTTCCCTTGAGAAGTCCATCTGAGTAAGGTTTTTGCCAGCTACTGCTACCTATTATATTAAAAAAAGAAAAAATGGTGTAACTGTAACGGGCAGCATGGTGGTGCTTCTCCTTGGGTGGCTGGAGGGACCATCTGGCTGGAAATACTCATAGTCTAGGTAACTGGAATATTACTACAGCAGTTGTGTTTCTGGCAAAGCTTTTCCACCTGACTTAGCAGGGCTTTCTTGTAGACTGAATTATTATGAGATAAAGAGAATGTATTTTCCTTGTTTTGGTTTCTGGTGGTTTTTATTTTTTCCCTTAATTGTTTTTTTTTCATAAATTTCAATAGACACTTGTCATTATCTTTCCATGGGAAACTCCTAAGCTGTTCTATAGGTTAATATATTCAAAATATAATAACAACAAATAAAATAATTAAAAAAAACCAAAACACCCCAAAACCAAAACTGAAACTCCTAATTCCTTTCACACTCTGGATGCTTAATATTTAACAATTGATAGTTCAAAGAATGTACATTAAATTATCCTCTGGCGGAACTTATGCAAAGTTGATGCCTGTTTTATAATAATTGTTACCATATATTATTATTTTAAGAATCTTCCAGAGGCTAAGTCTATGATATCCTAGGCTAAAGACATTCTAAACACATGCTTAAAACATAGCAAACCACTGAATTCACAGGAGATTAAAGTATTTATGAAGTTTTACATAAAAAGAATCTCAAATGTATCTTAGAAATTAGAAAATATCTTTTTTTTTTATTGAAATAAACTAAACATATTGGCCTAGAGAAAGGGCAGTTGATTAAAAATTTTAAATATAGACGAGAACAATGAATCCAAGTCACGAAACAGTGACTACTGGACTAGCTACCTATTGGGTGTCATGGTTCAGGTTACAGAGAACATATCCATGGGCTGCTGGAGACGTGAGGTTGTGTGTTAGGAGGCCCTGAGGTGCGAGAGGATCTGGCTGATCACCCTGCATTGCAACACTGATGTCGTAGGGTTTCTCAGGGACAGAAGCTTCTGCCCACGCAACACCAAAAGCCACATTTCTGGAGTTCCCCTATGAATGTGCTAAGCTTCTCCCATGTTTAATTTTTTTTTTCCCTCTGATGAAAAATAATGAAACAAAAGTTGTTGTCTTACAACTGCCTGGCCCAAGTCGGTAAGTGCAGAGGACAACCCAATCATGTCCTGTGTTATCCTGTTGTGCCTCACGTAGCTATCTGGCTCCCCTGTGTATGAGTGTGTCACAGAAAAAGTCTACAAAAAAGCTATGGATGGAGCATTTGCCTTTTGAATTTTTGTGCTTTTGTTGATTTGTCACATAAATGTTATATAAATGTAGCTTTTTACGTGTTAATATTACATACTGCTGAGGTGCTTGCAGTCCCCTCCGCATTCAGAAGCGCTATTTAAAAATTAACTAAAAAGCAGGTTTCACCATTTTATGGCATTACCTGGTTTAACGTGAGCACGTCAATTATTAATTGTCTGTCTTGTTAAGTACCAGATCAGTGGCTTTTGCTGTAGATGGGGGAGAAAAAAGCATGCAGTGTAAAAGTACTCTGCAGAACAGTTGTAAAATAAAAATTAATAAAAAAACCCCACTAAAGTCAGAACTTGAAGCAAAGTGCGGGCTGTGTGTGGCCTCTTGAGAGACAGTGGGAGCTTCTCTCAAACTGGTTGACCCATCATTGCCAAGGTGCTCATCAAATAAAAATCACAGAACATTGCATGTTTTCAAACTTTTCTGGATGATGAGAAACTTGAGCTGAATAATTTATGTTTAATAAATGCTGTGAAGGTCTGTGAACTATTTTTCTGACCTATCTGCAGAAATTACTTCATTCCAGCATGGTCCATTGACAGTGGTTAGAACTGCCTTTGCAAACAGCGAAGGTGCTTAGTGTTCATCACATCCTCTCCCTTGAATGGAAGTGAGGGGCTCCGTTTTCTTGTCAGATGGTAGTAGTGCATTGAAAATGTAGAGATACAAATTTGTTTTTCAAAGAAAGCATTATCTTTTAAAATCTACAACATGAAACAATCTTTTTTACTTTTTATACATCACGGTTTGTTGTTTTGGAATAATAGAAATCTACTCAAAAGTAAAAAAAAAAAAAATAAATAAAAAAATAACAGGACACAAAAATCTTATTCCTTCTTGGGCAGATTCAAGTTGTGGCCATAACATGAATGAATGTAGGTGTACTATGAAACTACTGTACTTCAGCACTAGAAGTGGAGAAGTCCAGTGGTTTACAACTGGCAAATTCTTTGAGTACTGGAAAACACTGGGCATTTCTACTTTTCTCATGACACTTTTAAAGAGAGGCACCAAGGGGGTGAGGACATTTGGCTTTCTGAAAGTGAAATGCCAGCATCATTCCAGGAAGTTATATAATGTTTAAAGATTTTGAAAAACCTGAAGTTTTTCAAAACCTGAAAAACTCCTGTCGTGCACAATGGTATTGGTACATTTGACCTGAGAAAATATTTACATAAAGAGCTGTTGGAGTGGTGGAGCTCAGAGATAAATGAAAAGTGTTCCTGAAGGGTCACTCCACGCCTCTCTGTCAGTCCTCGGTTCGGTCACTGTCCTTTCGCTGTGTCTTGTGTTCTTCGAGCACTCTGATCGGTGCCTGTGCACATGAGTGCCTGGTGAATTGGTACTCTTCATGTTGGCAACATTACTTGCTGAGTTTATCTGCTATTATATCAGCTTTCTCTCTTCCACATCCTCCTCCTTTCTGTCTTTCGTTATCCTTCTTCTTTTTTTCAAAAATATTTCCTTAGAATGCCAACTCTAGCGAAAATGGTCACTTCTGCCTTCTATACTGTTGAGAAATCACGAGGAGCCAAAACGAAATATGTGAACAACCTAGACATTGAAATGCATTCATCCACATTTCAGAAACTTGGCTCGTTCCGTGAAAAGAAATGGGAGAAGTTAAATCAAGTAGAAATGCTTCTGAATTGGGGTAAAGAAAACCAGTTAACAGTGAATTCAGTAGCACCTCTCGTAGGTACATACTTATCTGCCTAAGCAACTGACATAAAATTAATGTTTTTTTTTTTTTCTGCATTTTTAAACCTGAAAGTCTACTCTACTAAATAAAAATCAGTAAGTGTGAAAGTAGAGGGTGTTTTCATGAGAATGTGTGTACAGAAATATCGCTCTCTATCTCAAAATGGTTATGGTGAGGAAAATGCTATCCATGCTAAACAGCATTATGGTGCTGGTGTTAAGTATTTGACCAGTGCAAAAGCTTGAAATGCCTCCCCTCCACCACCCTAAATAAAAAAAAAAGGGAAAAAGAAAAAGAAGAGAAAGTACAGATTAGGTACTTAAACTTAAAAAGTCTTGCATTGAAGAAATGGTCATTTAAGGAGCCTCCTCTCCTCTTACTCAGCATAGTTGTTTCAAATGAGACCGTGTTTTCAAGTGAGACCACTTGAAAAGCTGGAATGCAGCCCGTAGGCTGCAATGTTTGCTCATCAGATACCTGGGAGGTGGGATGTAGCTGATTTCTTGTGAAAGGCAAGAAAATAGTGAGGTGAAAGCATTATTTCTCTTTCTCAAGAATATAATATATAGAGAAGAGTATTTGTTTTCTTGGTTTTTTTTTTTTTTTTTTTTTTTTGTTGTGGATTGTGGTATGGGGTTTTTTATTATTATTTTTTATTTAGTTTAGTTTATTTTTTTTTTCCCCCCTCAAGCTTTCTTCCCTGTTTGACCCAGAATTTTCTTGCAGAGAAGTTTCGCTTTTCCTATTCCCTAATTATTGTTGACCTATAGCTCATGAATGGAGCTCCTGATTGTCCAGCTGATTTCAAACCTCTATGAGTGTGTAGTAATACGTCATTCCCAGTGAGCTGGAACAAACAAGGCCATTCTCTAGCCCATATTAATTTTTGCATTTAAATCACTCCATATGAAATCTATGTCTCAGCGAGGTCTTCAGGCTGCAGCAGTATACAACTGCAGGCTCCCATAGAGGACTGAAACGTCCCACAAATTGTGGCAAATTTCCCACAAAGTCCTGCAAATTGCAGCAAAATTCATGGGAAAAGAGACAGGAAATGATTTTTCCTGCCTGGGGAGAGCTGTTGTAGAGGTCTGATCTGCAGGTTCTCACAAATGTTGGAGGAAAAATACATTTTTAATATTGCACTATGGAATATATCTCTTTTCCTATTTCACACTTAGGGGAAAGCAGTAAAAATTTAGTAGGTGTTATAGATGTTACTTTCCACCGGTGTGATACAGCGAACACCACAGGTATACGTAGTAGTACAATATAATACAGGGATGCTGGATAACGTGACTGCTGCTGGATGTGGGCTCCTGTTTTACCTACAACTTGTCGACTCCCTAAAGTGGCAGTACTTGAACCGCTGCCATTTCAAATATTAGTAGAAAGCCACATATTCTTTCATGCTTCAGTTATAAAGGGAGTATATAAATTATTTAATTGGGAGAAAGTATTGCATTAATATATTTACACTTCTAATGCATTTACAGAAACGTGCTCCTCCCTAGTGAGAATAATAAAACATTGGTGTAAAGTTGCACCGGAGAAATGACTGCAGAATGCAAGAAGTTGTATGTAGGGAAGCAGCCCCTTTTCATCCTCACGTAGAAGGTGGTTGGTGCGTTTTCAGAGAGATACAGCTGCCTGCTCTACCCTTGCTGGAGCTCTGCCAGAGCCTACTTTTCCCTCCAGAAACACGTGGTTGCTATACATCCATCTATTTTGCCTTGCTGGTCCCTTCATCTCAAGGGCAACTGCTCTCTACAGATCACTTGTACCATCCCAAACCGAGTTTGTGATAATTGCCCCACCGGCGCGATGTGTCTTAATCTGACTGCCAATGTCAACTCAAAGGCATGTGTTTCCCTAAAACTCTTCTAATTCAAGTGTACCGAAGCTTTTGCACTAGTCTAGTTAACTAGCACCCAGGCTTGTGATCTGCTTAGGCTTCTGTTTCACAGGTACAGCTAGAAGTCTGAAATAAAACCATATGCCTGTTTGCCTCAAAAAAGAGGCTCTGTTTTTTAAATTTTGTTTAATCCTTTCTGGATTTACACTTTAAGGCAATGGATTCTCAGCTGCTGTAAAAGCGCTGAAATTAGAGTCGAGATTAACATGGAATTCAAGAATAGTGTCTCCACTGAAAGTGGTTTTGAATGAGATGTGGGTGTTTATTAGGAATGCTCTGCTGCTCCTGAGTCAGACAGAACTGAATTAATGAAGGAGTGAGCCAAAAGGATGAGGGAATACAATCATGTGCCTGCAGTCAGAGTTTAGGTGCTGGAGGAGAACCATGAGCAGGAAATGGCCACTCTGGGTAGACAAGATGTTGGTGTTGTCCATGCTCTTCTGTGGAGCCAGTGGAGTTACCAGGTGGGGTTACGCGAACCCGACCAGTGACGTCTCTGAGATGTGCTTTCCCACCTTCCTGTGATTGCAGCTCATGGATTTCCAGAGATAAAGATATACCTTTAACAAATGTACTGAGCCACTCCTGGCACAAGGGTTTTGTAAAAAGGAACTGGTACATCTGTTTCACCAGGAAACATTTTTCAGATCTAGGTTAGCAATTTAGATCAAAGCTGGGAAGGAGGAGATTATGGGAGAGGATGAGTGAAGACCATTGTGTTGGACTATATAGACTTTCACTTGCTGCCTTGACCTAGAGTTGCTTTGCTGACAAAGTGCATCTATGTTAAACTATGAGGGTACCTGCCAACTGCTTTTTGTAATTCTGTCGCTTGCATTATTTTATTCACCCCCATGTAATACCTAGAAGTATGTGTATGTACTAAAAATGTTAAGGAAAACTCCCTGTTGACAAAAACAAAACCAAAACAATTTAAAAAAAAAAAAAAAAAAGAGAAAAATTAAACCAAGCAAACCCTCTCTCCCAATCCTGAAGTTAAGTGGAAATGCTTTTGATGCCTTCTTTTTAATAGAATAAAGATGTGCACTAAAAGTGCAACAGGCGCTGGTTCAGAATGACCCTCTGTCCGTTTACGGTTACTTAGAGAGCAGCCGCCTTCAGCTTGCTGTTCTCAGCTTCCTGAAAGGTGTTACAGCTTTGCCGCAGAGGTCTCGCAGCCAGGATAACAATGATTTACCTTATTTACTCGAAGCTGACCTACCCTTTAGTATACTGCTCCTTCACTTAGTCAGCTCGATGGGTGCCAGATATTGTTCTCCTGCAGGAAGTTCTTCCTGGAATTCTGCAGCAAACCATAAAGCTCAGGCATTGGGAAAATGAAAATAAGGTCAACTTTCCCTTAGGACTAGAGAATACAAGAAATGCACTGACACCATTTGAGACCTCCTTCCCAGAAAAATAGAAGCCACAAATACAGCCAGATTACACAAACTGGTTCAAGTATGTAACTGTTTCTTACCATTTTTTTTTTTTAAGATGATTTTTATCTAACCTGTGTTTAAAGCAAAGACAAAAATTATTTCTAGGAAAGATTTGTTCAGAGATTACTGTCTGAATTCGATCTGTAGAAATGCAAGTATGTACTGGGTATTACCCAGCACAGCCAAGCCTTTGCAGAAGTGGGGCCACAGCAGGTAACTGTGCAAGGTGAAGTAGCAGTATTTATTAGTGCTATGAATTGCACCGTTAATCTAACTTCAGATAAAGAAATACGCCCAACAGCTCTTAGCTAATGTCCTGCTGGCTGGCCAGGGAATATGTGAAGAGTCCATGACAAGGTCTGTAGCATGAGCAATGCTTAACATACACGGGTGACAGGGCTATGGCATGTACATTTTTGGGATATTAATAGTTCCTTTCACCCCACTTGGCCCCAGTTTCGAGAAATTATGAATCATTGTTTTTTGTAAAACAGAAAACAGTAACAGTGAGGAAAAAGAAGTGGTACGTATTTCCTAGGAATTGTTGCTGAGCGTCAGCTTGTCAAACGTGCCTCCTCTTCACATACATCTTCACTTTCTGAAAAAGGATCTGCAGAAAGCTTTGGGTCTGCTTTTTAAGATATAGAGATTGCTGACAAATTACAGGCCAGCGATAAAAAAAGAGGTGGTGATGAGGACAGGAATACTATGGAGCTTGGGCAATAAAAAGTGACAGAGCTGAAAAGTTACCAAGGAATGTTTCAGAGAAACAAAGGATGTGGTCTTAGGGTCTCCAGAGAGCATAGTTATTTTATTATATTCTGTTCCTATTATCACTTTTATTTTGTTCCAGGGAGATTTTCAGCAACTTGAGAAATAGATTTTGGGGCCAGCTATCCCTCAGATATGTGCACACAACTCCCCTTGACTTTAATTGGAGCTCTGTGTAGGCATCTGAGGGCAAAGTGTCGCCTTTGGCGGATGGCTTTCTGTAGCCGGCATAGCGTCGATATATACACACGCACAAATGCCAGCATCCAAAAAGGGACTGCTTTAACCTCTCATTAACATGAAAGGCTCCTAAGGCAATGGGGACATGTTAGTTAGGAGGTATTGAGGAAAAAAAAAAAATATTTTGAAGGCTGTTTTTATCCTCTATATACATCATAATAATAACTTTTTTTTTTTTTTTTAATTCATTGAAGCAGCAAGCACACACGGTCGCTGTAAAACAACTACTAGATCCCATGTGAGGTACCGTTTCAATTTTACGGTAAATTTCCTGTTTTATGGATTCCTTTCTGAAAAACTCCTCACAGTATTCTCCAAAGAGTATGAACTTTTCTTTAAAACATAAGGAGTTGCTGCCCTGTTAATAGTCTTTTGCTGTAGTCCTGATGTCGTCTTTATTTTTTGTCTCACCAATTGTTGTTATTAGTTCTTAAGTGGTTTATTTCTATTTGACATGCTTCTCATTAGGGTTGCTATTTTAGGGTCATCTTAAAAAATATATTTTATTGCATTCAGCTAATTACATAGAACTTCTTCAGATGTGAGAATGCATCTTATTTACAAAACCCCCCTCTGACCAGCCAGTAGTTAAAATACATGTGCAGGATATTACAGTTTGAAGTGTGCAAAGCATTTGTGTTTTAATTAAAAATCCTAAAGGAGAAACTTGTTCACATGAGTTACTAGCTGGATTTTTAGCAGGCTGTATAAATGGTGACAAATTACATCTTTGTATTCAGGAAGAGTGTGGAGTTTCTTGGTGAAAATCACTACATATGTTAAATCTTTTCAGTGTCTGCTATAAATATTAAAGATCTGTGGGTATGAAATTATATGAGTGCAAACGACACAAGAGTAATTAAAATACTTGATATGCTTCTGTATGATACAAAATAAAAAAAAAGTCTGTTTTTCAGACTATCTTTAAAACAAACAAAAAAAACAGAGACGAAAAAACATTTATGTTAGTTGTAGCTTCCTCTTACAGCATCAATATTTATGGTGCAATGGGGCAGGGCAGAAAAGGTTCGTAGCAGTTAAGGCAAATCCTCGCACACCCTGAAGGCCAGGACCTGGTTCATACTGGTTTAAGTGGTGCAATACCAGAGACACCCTCCCTGTGAACGTACCACGGAGTTATTCTACAGTATGGTGTGGCGTATGTTTATTCTATATATCTACACTATTTTCTTATTTATTCTATGCAAGAATACGTGTGCTGAAAATATTTAAAATGTTCCACCTCAAATAAGAGATGCTGCTGGTTCTTGCATGCCACAAGTTAATATTTTAGGGCTGTGACGGTCAGTAGTGTCCTGCTTTCTTGAACTGGAGCACTGGAAAACTCCGTATTTCCCACCAAAAAATGGTTGCATGTCCATGAGTTTGGTGTAGCTACAGAAATTAAAACTACTGGCAAGAAACTGGAGATTTTTTACATTCAGTGAAAACTGTGGAGGAGACTGCATAATTACTGGTGAACCTCTCATGCTTGCAAAAATACCCTAATATGTTTGTCTAGCGTACAAGTGCTCATCTTCAAAAATGACACCTCTATTAAATTAACTTGTTTCTGCCAGCCTCTTGTTTACTTAAGGCTGCTTTCACTGTTTCATAAAATGCCAATAATAGAGATGACTTACGTCATCTCCTTTGACATGTGCTCTTTGATGTGTTTTTATCCCATATGTACAAGAAAGGATTTAGGTCTTGTGATTAGCTCAAAAGAATTGAGTTTTGCCATTTGCTTGCAAGTTGTTTTGACCTCTAGTTTCAATGATGCTGAATATTTTCAGTGGCAAGCTGAAGAGAAATGCAGCAGCAGGTACCTCCTTGGTGGGAACTTGGTTTATGCATATAAGTGTACACGTACCTATAGATGGATATAGATATGTATTTACGAAATATATATCCACAAAAATCTGCTTTTAGTTTATCTAATGAGATGGTTGTGATATTATCTAACAAACATCCCTAACGATTAATTTAATTCCTACAAAGATGTTAGAGGTCTTCGGACAGAAAGTGATACGACTGCTGTTAACGAATGAAACGGAGATTACAAGTTTCATTTTTTACGCATGAATTCAACAAGAATTTCCACTGGAGGACTTTTATGGGAGTTGTTCCCAGGGCTTTTGGACATCTTTAAGTAGCAAATCTCTGTACCTTTAGCTATCGATCAATTGTTTCTGTACTGAAGTACCATGTGCCCCGTGTGCAGAGTTAGCTGTGCGTACATGGAAATTTGCTTAAAATGCATTTATTTTTCTAATTTCAGTCTGCTGTCTCAGCTTCTTCAGACTTCCTCTGGTCTGATGGTATGCTTTTAGTAATGACTAAAAATTTAAGGTGACACTTTGCCTGGGTCCTATAAAACCTTAAATTGTGGTGGCGATAGTTGTTGCTGCTGTTGTTATGATGATGAATGCCCCCAAATCTTTGAAGAGGAAATGAAAAGTCAACAAGAATGGTCTTTCCTAGTCAATGCAAGTGTCCTCACTTTGAGGAGAAAGGTGTTTACTGAAATAGATATGATTCTTCCACGAGATACCTCCCTTCGTGGGCAGCGGAGGGAGGGCTGCAGTCACCACGTGCACACTCAATATGTGCTTAAGGGTTGGGGGACAGGAGAATTTTTTGGCTGTAGGAGGCACTGAACTAATCCCAGCACGGAAGAATCCCTCCTGCTTTGCTTTGTCTTTTAAACTTATTGATCAATTTGTTCTTGTAAACCTACTTAGTGATTCCTGTACCTTTTGCATCCGATAATGTAGTCGGCGCTCTGATCCTGTGTGTTTTCAGCAAGATTTCTGCTCTTTCCCCATTTAGCAACGTTTCCCCTTGTTCAGAAGCCGCCTTAAGGAGTGCGTTTACCAGTTAGCATTATCTTGGGAGCCTACCATGCCTCTGAAATTCAAACTCCAGCACTCAGCAATAGCTTCAGGAGAAAAACCACGGGACGATAAAGCTGGGGAGAACTACTAATCCCGCAGTGTCCGATGTGCTGATTCTCCAGGTGTGGCTGTGTAAGGTGGTTTTTAAATGCAGGCAAATAACTCCCAAACATTCCTGTATTGATTTCCATCACTCAAATATGTCGCTCGACTTTGTGCTTCTTTGCTTTCTGGTTTTGAGCGCTTGCTGGCAATTTTGGCAAAGCCCCTCTCCTACGCTGGATGCTCTGTGAGCGTCTCACTCCAGACGTTCGTGTGGAGGAGGAAGAAATCAGTGCCTGGCTTTTGTTTGTTGTGGTACGGGTCCCGCCGCCGCTTGCACCGAGCTGAGGAGCGAGGTTTGTTGCTTTTTGCGCGCCAGGAGAAAGGAAGCCGCCGCCGCGGGGAAATCCGGGAGCTTCCTCTTCCTGCTGGTCAGCCTCTTTCTTCCCAGGGTTGGCCTCTTTCCCAACGGGCTGCTAAAAGCCCAAAGCTCACTGGCTGAAATCCTGGCCTAATTAAAAGTGATGCCAAACCTCCCATTGATTTGGAGGCTCTCGCCCAGCCCCGTCATCGCGTCCAACAGTCGCCTCACTCCATTGTTTACGGGATTGTTCCGATGGGTTTTCTAGGGCGATGCTCAAACAGCTCACAGCTCTCCTGCGGACAGGCAGTTGGATCCAAACTGAGCTCATCATCAAACAGTGTTTTATCAATTTTAGCACAATATCTTGGTAAATCAGGCCAAAACAAGACCCAGATCCTTAGCAGTTCCTTCATAGCTGCAGTCTGGAAGCGTGAACCTTTCTGACTTTGTTTTGCTTTGCTTATGCACAGTGACTGGGACGTCCCTGTGCAATGCCTCCTGCAATATAATTACACACATGCAAAATTTGATGATGGGAATGCACTAAAGAGCCAGTGGAAGTGGTAAAAGAACACCCGATGAAAGAACTTAGTCCGTGAAGTAGTAGATAACACTTTGACACAGCAAAAAAATCTCCCAGTTCTCAAATGATGCTGTACAGGGGGAATATTCATGCTGCTGTGAGAATTATTTTTAGTCTTTGGAGATGTTGATGTGAAAAGTAGTTAAGAAGCAGCTTTTAGAAATTGATTATTAATAAGAGAAGAAGTCTTCATTTGGGATTGATAG